>PVJC01006650.1:0-54161 GCA_004026665.1 Murina feae | reverse complement strand
TAGAGGCTATGGCAAATAGTCAAGGATAAGATTTAAGAAAGTTAAGCAGGTGCCAGGTGAAGCAAAGCCTTTGTAGGCCACATGAGAGAATCAGCATATAGTTTAAAAGCTACAGGAAACCAGGGGAGGGAGGGTTTTAAGCAGGAGCATGTATAATCTGACTCATATTTTTAAAAGATTACGTTGAACTGTGGAGAACAGAGTGTAAGGGGCAAGAATAGTATCAGGAAGGCCAAGTAAGGAGGTACTATTGTAGTTTATATAAGAAATGATAAAATCTGGACTAAGGTGGTAGCAGTGGAAATAGAAAGAAATAAAAAAAAATTACGACACTCTTGAGGTAGTATGAATATTCTACCTTACAATCCACTGCCTCCTCAGTCTTCAGGATGCCTCCCACATAGCATGCATTCATTTATCGTATCATTGAACAACAGTTTCTTGCACACTTAATATGCGCCAGGTGCAGAGCAAGGTAGGAAGGACACACTGAAAGGTAAATATCAGCTCAGTTTCCAATGCAACATTTGCTTAGTCATCAGGACCAAACCCCCTCCTCCTAAGAAACCAGTTTTGAATGAGATATTAAAATGAGATACTAGTTTACACTCAAGTCTTCATAGAAAAGGCATGAGACAAACGTGGGGGATTAAAATTTACTACTGAGAGAATTCTAGTCATCAGCTTAATTTTTCTGCAATAGCATTCTTTTCCTGAATAATTAGAAGACCAAGTAGAAGAGGTCCCCAGGCACTTGCTAGAATTTATCTTATCCAGTTTTCCTGACTTACTGGACTAACGGGGTTGAATGAGATACTAAAATGCCTTGATTTGATTTGTAGGCTTGAATCTTAACATACACGCCTACCACCTCGCTGCCCCATGTCCTTAGGTGGCTCTCTCAGCCTCTGTTCTGATAAATAGAAGTTGAGGAGCAAATCCTGCAATCTTGTGTTGAATATACACATTCTAAATGAGAATCATAAGGCTCCCCAAGCAAAAGCAGATAATACTAGCTTTAGGAATTTTTTTTAAAATTCCATGTAACGTACAATGTAAAGACCTTTCCAGATATATAGAGAAATGGTCTCAAATTTTTTTATCAGTTCTTTGAAGAATTAGTTTCTTCATTTCCTTTCAATTTTATGAACTAAATTCTTTCCTATTAGACTTCCTTTTCCTGTATTTTACAGGAGTTTTTTTAAACAAAAAACTTTTATTGTTGACACTATTACAAATGTCCCAATTTCTCCTCTCTGCTTTGTCCACCTCCACCCAGTCCCAACCCCCTTCCTCCTGACCATCACCCCACTGTTGTCTATGTCCATGGATTATGCATATATGTTCTTTGACTAATCTCTTCACTTTCCTTCAGCCAGTCCCCTAACATTCCGCCCCTAACAGATGTCAGACTGTTCCATGTATTCATGCCTCTGCTTCAATCTTGTTCGTGAGTTTATTTTGTTCATTAGATTCCACATATAAGTGAGATCACATATTTGTCTTTCTCTGACTGGCTTATTTCACTTATATAACAATCTCCAGGTTCATCTATGGTGTCACAAGAGGTAAGAGCTCCTTTTTATGGCTGCATAATATTCAATTGTAAATGTTCCATGGCTTTTTTATCCACTCATCTATTCATGGATAAGAATTCTTTATATTATTTTGTGCTTTCATCAAATCAGATTTAGACTATGATTCACTTTTGATTCACAATGATCCAACTTACTGAGATTCATATGGGCAAAATTCTGGAAATTATACCCATGCTATTTACTTATAGTACTTAATAAAGAGAGCAAATAAACACCACCCAGCTGGGGTGCAACTCCCCTACCCACTGACCCAATCCCTTAGTTCAGGATGCCCAGGGCAGGCCCAGCCCAGGAGTCCTCAGATGTCCTGAGGCTTCTCTGGGAATCCACTAGATAAATATCTATCATTGGTTCTTTTCTTGTTTCCTACTTGATTGAGAAACATGTTAGAGATGTTAGTTATAATTCAGCATTTCCAAAAATGTGATTAGAGCATCTCATGCTATGTAATGTAAAAATGTATTACTGACAATTGGTTAAATAGCATATTTGTGTCTGGTTTTATTTAAAAATCAAATACCAGGTTTTCAGTCAGAATGTAGCCCCCTATTACAGTGAGTCAACTTTTAGTTGAACAACTATAAAAGTCATAATGTGAAATATTAAAATATCTATAAATATAAAATAGTAAAGCAACAAATTCCAAATAACTTAGTTGTAAATAAGATAATATTTTATACTAAAGTCTTACATAGAGAAGACTTTAAAGATATGGGGGCTAAAAATATTGGCAGAGAAAATCCTAATAATTTTTTTCTGCATATTTGAAAAAAATAATTGCCATGAAGTTTTACTAGTGAAACCCCATGCTCCAGCTGGTGGAATGGGAACAGGGCCTGAAAGTCATTGCTCTGTTATAATATTGCTTACAGCCACAAATCAGATTTATTTACATTATTCACAGGCAAGGACGGTTACTCGGCCATAATGCTAAGAAGTGCTTTTAGTAAAACGTCCTTAGCAAGGGGATTCCGCATTTAGGTGAGAGCTTCTGAAGAAATCGCCTTTACTTGGGTACACTGTGGAACATTTGAATGATTGCAAACATATTTGAGGAGTTGAACTCAGTGTTCTCAGTGGTTCCATCTAGCCCTGAAATTTTATGATTTCTCCTGAAATGGCTTAGGTTACTGAATAATCTTGTAATTTGAACAATGTTTCACATTGTGAGAAGCCCCAAGTTCAAGTATTGTGTTTGCAATTCCAGTTTCATGAGCACCTGAAGCATGAGGTCAGGTTCTTGGGAAAGTGTGTCTCTAGGAAATCTAATCTAATCTAATAAAAGAGTAATATGCAAATTAACCCTCACTCTATCACACCAAAGCCATGCCCACCAGCCAAGCCACACCCACCAGCCAATCAGAGTGGCTATATGCAAATTAACCCAGCAAAGATGGTGGTTAATTTGCATACATAGGCAAGTGAAGACTGAAGACTGCAAAGAAGGAAGCCAGCTGCTACAGAAGGGAGCCAAGCAGTGGAGAAGGGAGTGGAGCCAAGGCAGCAGAGACGGTGAAGAAGGGAGGGAGATGGGAGGGAGGGAGCGGAGGCGGCAGAGATAGGAGGGAGCGGAGGCAGGCTTCGCTCTCTTCTCTGCTTTGCTCTGGCTCAGGAAGCCCTATTCTTGCAGGAATCTTCCTGCAATGGGCCACTAGTCTAAAAATAGAGCAGGTTAGGGAGCAGCGAGTGGAAGACAGCTTAGAATTCAAAAATTCTAAGAAAATATAACAGGAAGGTCTTTTTAATCTTTTGATAATTACAAAGCAAGTAGGCCACTAGTGTTGGTTAAAAATATCTCTTTCAAAGATTCTCTTCTCCTGCCAGGACAATATGGAAACTTATGTCAGGAATCAAAACTGTTTGCAGATAATTTACTTTGAAAATGTACAGGCTTTAAAACTGGTATTTTAAAATGTAACCACAATAACAGATATGTTATAATCACTCCAATTACTTGTTATCAATGTGATTTTATAGGTAGATGCCCTGCCAGGCCCAGGATCCTTAAGTGTTGCTGTGGAAAGAACCTGAGCATTAGCACCTGGGAGCCTTCGTTTTGGAGACTAGGTTAACTAGCTATGCAAAATACCAGCTTGGGCATATTACTTAAAATTTATATGGCTTTTCCAACTGTGAACTGGAAATAATAACAGCTACCTCAAAGTTGAGGACCAAAAAATAATAATATGTGAGGAAACACCTAAAACTATAGTCTGTATGATTTTTTTTCCTTCCTTCTGATTCCCCATCACTCTCTCCCACCAATGCCAGCATTTGTGAGAGTACAAGGCACTAAAATCCTCCAAAAGAATTTTTTAGCACCCTGTTCACATTTTTGTTTACTTTTCTAATGTATAACACATTAGTACCATGTCAAATAAAAGGAAATTAAGTAAGTAAAATTCTGAACTAATGCTATGTTTTATATGTTCTTTCTCTTCATTCTTCATACTCTTTCAAGACATGGTCCTAGTGGAATACTTGCTTTTCTTTCTTCTAAGAAATTCAACTCTCATTATTTTGTACTCTGTAAATATTCCTAAGAGTGAATTTACAGGGAAAGGGAGGCTGGATAAAGAAACACGGAAGAGTTGCAAAGCTGGTTTTCTGTGTCTATAGCCTTTCCTGACTGCCCAGGCCTCATCTGGCACTGTCCATTCTCTACTGCTGGGGCCATGACCTCACACTCTGTCCCTTTCAAGCAAACCCTTTACAGTGTACACCATCACCTTGCCTTGAGGAGCACTGAAGGATGAAAAGCTTAGTCTCCCTCCACTCCAATAATTTTAGACATCCGTAAAATTGTCAGTGGGGGGAGGGGGAGGCAAGAGAACAGATCTGAGGGAAGCAGGTTCAGCACCTCACCCATCTGCCCAAACTCAAGCCTGTTTCTGTGGCAAGGATTTCTGTCCACCTGCCCACGCAGGGCCCCTCCATCCTGCCCTTCTCTTTGTAAAATGGCATCTCAGAGTGGGCCACATCTTCATTCACCCTAAGCTCTTCACAAGCCCGTTAATCCTCAGCCCATTCACTTTAGGTGACAAATCCTGCCCTTCATCATTCCCAGTTGTCCTTTAAGATGGATGGATGTTGGAGACCCATCTTGTCCTTAGGTTGTGAGGAAAATAAAAACTTCTGATTTCAAATGTATATTGAACTTTTCTTGACATGTAATTTCAATCTGATAAACTTACTATGTAAGTCTTCATTTATTTTACTTTGATTTTTTTCACAAAGAAAAATATATAACATGCAACAATATAGATGGATTAGATAGACAGATAGATATAGATACATAGATAGAAAGACAGACAGTGTGCTCTTTACCTTTGTCCTCGGTGCACACATACAAGTATTTGTGATCTAAGATAGCATTCTATATAATGAGTAAAAAGTAGCCAATGCCTGATGCATGCCATTTTCCTTGTAATGTCAATCATTTTTTGCCTTTATTTACAAAGTTAAGTTACTGTTTGTGATTAATGAGCAATTGAAGTATTTCACTTGAAACCAATAGACTGTGGAAGTAGATGAATTAAGTAATACTATGTAACCTATTCAAGTTTGTGAATGATTTATGATTGATATATAAACAGTGTCAGAACACTTTAGTTTAAATCTAGAAGTATATTCCTGTGATTAATGCATTGAAATAAGGGTTTGATGATCATGCCTCATTCTAATATGTTAATCACATATCTAAAATATGTATCAGGAGGAGAAATTATTTTAGGTGTGATCAGGAAAAACAATGCATCAAGAATATGGCATGTGAAATATTATTTTGGAGTTCCTGAGAGGCAAATGTTACATTTATTACTATTACTATTATTATTATTTAGTAATGAACATTTCTGCCACCATATATCCTATTATCAGCTGAAATGTATCTGCCAGCTATTCCCAAAATGTTGGTAAAATACCTCTATGTTCATGTAGATTAGGATGCTAAATAATAATGGTATCAAGCAGTTTGCCCAAATATTGCTTATTACTATTCTTACTATTCTTACTATTTCACTTGTGGAATTTTAAAACTCTGTATCACTTCCTTGTCCCACGTCCATGGGCATGAGTTAATTTGCATGCTAGGTACTATTCATTTCTAACAGGAACTATCCTATAATAAACAGAGGTTTTAACTTTCAAAAGAAGAGGAGCTAGTATTTTACAGTTCCAAAATAAATGCTGTGTCCCTTAAACCGTGAATTTTCTATCTAAATTTGAACGGGTTCAGAGGCTTGCTAGATGCAGTTCCTGAAAACTCATTGCCCTGCTCACTTCCCCGCTCTCATCCCCACCTACCCTTGCAAATGGAGTTAAAATTTAATCCTCTGGGCATACCTGAGAACTAACCAGTTAGTTCTGTCAAAGCACAACTGGTTGCTACTGATGAAGGAGGGGCTGGTAGCAGTCCCTGCCTCATGCTACCCAGGCACAAGGTAGTTTTCCATCTTTCACAAACAGAATTGCCTTTGAGCCTCACAATACCCCGCAAAGTGGGAACTGTCATCATCTCCATGAACAAATGAATGAACGGAGGAGGGTGAGGTTACAGCTCATCAGTGGCTCAGAGCATTCAATCTTGAACAAAGAACTTGTGTGAGATTATATTGGCATATATATTTTTATATACAGTATTTCAGGTTGTCACTTAAGTTACTAATTAAGAGACTTTAAATGACCTCACTTCCACACTTAGATGTGTTGCTTATTTGCTCTTCCTAAAACTGTGGAGACGGAGATTTAATCAAAAGACCTTAAGATGAGTGCCTTGTCAAAGCACAAACATTTTGAAAACCCAATGAAAATGCAGTTTAATGCATCCAGTTAAATTGCCTGAGAGGAAATAGTGAGTACAGCTTTCCTAAAGCCTTTTCCCTCAGGCCATTGACTAAGAAACTGGTCAGTAACTGCTGGTAATAACCCACTTTGGAGGGATTATTGCTATTATTGGCATTCTGTGGTTTATGGCAACATTTTGCTAAAGACCTTATGAGCAGTAGTGCAGCTGGACTTGGTTCTTGAGAGAGAGAAATCAGCCCCTTCCCTGGTGGTTAATGGCCGCTTTTTATTCCAATCTAAATGTACCGAGACTGAGCCATGCTGCTGAGTTTATTATCTACTACATTTCTTGTTGCTCTAAGAAATATGCTTTACACCAGAGCCAGCATTCAAATCAATGGAGCAAAAATATAACATTTATTGTTAGTAAAATTGAATCATGCTGCAAAGGCTGAATGAATGCTTGACTTAAACTGGATGTGAGAAATCATTTCACTTGCCACGAGCACTTTCTGGCTGACACGCAGCCATATGCTGTTCCCTCCCAGTGATTAATTGTTAGCTGGAGCAGGCACATGCACATTGCCAAACAGAGAATAATAACCAAAGTTATGTTATTGATTTCCTATAACTGTATGTGAACCTATGTACCTAGCGAGCGGCCTGCTCTGTGTGGCTAACAGCTGCCTGCTGGTAATTCTGATCCTTGCGTTTCCTAAAAACAGAATTAAGGAGGAGGCAGCCTGGGGACAGGGCAGACAAACATCACACAATGCAAGGAAAGTTCTCTGGAGTTTCAAAAACATTTCTTTTGTTCACTTCAATTGACAGGGACAAGTAGGAACCCTGACAGCTTAAAACTATAAGGTATATTAGGGAGACAGAATGCAGATTACAAATAGGTTATTTGCATGGAAGACGATTTTTTGGGGGGAGGGCTTTTTTGGGGTCTGTTATTCCTCCCATCTTTTAATTCCTCCCTTCTTTCCAAAAAGAAAAGATCAGAACATATCATTAGCTCTGCTTCTTAGTGAATCTGACTTTTCTCAAGAAATTTACATCTTTCTCTCATTTTCTGTTAAGGTTTCTTCCCCTGTTTTCTCACCTAAAGAATTATAATGAGGCAGAGTGAATGAGATCTATGGGGAGAGCAGTGGACCCAGAGACTAAAGGTAAAAGGATGATTGATGGTATGAAATTACCATAAAAGTACAATCAGGATCAGATTTTAAAATGAATTTTTAAGCAGCCTAAGAGATACTCTTTGATTTGCAGTCTGGTGGAATGGATAATGTCTCATTCAGTGGATAAAGTTTCTCACTGTGTGACTTGCGCTTTTTCTGATCTTTCTGACTGGGAGTAAAATGGAACCAAAGCCTAAAGTGGTTTTTAATGCAGAAAATATCAAACACAATATTCTTAATGTCAAAACCTGGGCATAGCAGGTGAGGAAAGAAAAATAAACAGAAGACTATCACTGTTAGTATAATTGTATCCAGCTCTCCTCTCACTGGCAAATGGGTTAAAACATGCATTATTAAAAGGGCAAAATTGTTTACATATTGGAAAAGAATTATAAGTTTAGGCTGGTATCAGGTTCTAACCTCTCATTGTTGTGCAAAATGCTCCAACTAACATGTGAAAGCATGAGCTATATGTTTTCCCATTTGCTTTTTAAAAATCTAAATACACTCCTTATTTGAGAATAATTTCAGATTTACAGAAAAGTTGTAAAGATATTACAGAGACTTCCTGTAAACCCCTCATCCAATTTCTCCTGCCGTTAGTATCTGACATTACTATCAGAGTTGCCACATTTAGCCGATAAAGTACAGGATACCCAGTTAAATGTGAATCTCAGATAAACATTAAAGTATTCTTTAGTATACCATGTGTCCCATGGCAATCTTAATTGCTGTCCTATTGTACATTTGTCACAATTAGGGAACCAATATGGGTTAACTGAAGTCCACACATTATTTGGATTTCACTAAATTTTCCTAATATCTCTTTTCTGTTCTGAGATCCTGTTCAGGATACCAAAGTACATTCAGTTATTATACCTTCCTGGGCTCCTCTAATCTCTACCATTTCTTAGACTTCCCATTTATTTTTAAATACAGTACAAAATAAAATGTTAATTGATAATCTAACAGTGTTAATAAGTACTTGATGTATGTACTCCAAATCCATTTTTTAAAATTAATGAATTTCCAAAAAAAATTTAACTTAAAAATCATTTCAATGGTCTATATATCTAACGCTCTATTTATAAGACTATAAAAACAATAACAAATCCCAATTATAAATAAGGGATGTTAACTTTTACCATTAGAAAAAAATAACTAGCAGCAACTTATAAGCATGTCCAGGCTCACCATCAGAATGAAAATATTGTGTTCCATTGAATTATATTAGAGTTATCACGGTCACTCAATAAAAAATAATTACTAAAAACTTTCAAATCATGCTTTTAGTTTATTCAGACTTTTCCACAGAATACGCATGCTGCTAAGAATCGATCCTTGAAAGGCGGTAACTCATATTTTTGTAAACTTTGTTCATAGCCATAAGAACAGAGGTTTGGCTTTTTAAGTTTTTATTTTGCAGAATTTTTCAAAGAAGGGAAAGAAAGAAGAAAGAAAGAAAGAAAGAAAGAAAGAAAGAAAGAAAGAAAGAAAGAAAGAAAGAAAGAAAGAAAGAAAGAAAGAAAGAAAAGAAGGGAAGGAAGGAAGGAAGGAAGGAAGGAAGGAAGGAAGGAAGGAAGGAAGGAAGGAAGGAAGGAAGGGAGGGAGGGAGGGAGGGAGGGATATGGGATTAATCAACGTAGCAGAAAGTATTTGAAGCTTGGAGCTTTGTAATTTAGGTTGATCTTCATTAAGTTAAAATCTCCTGCTTTAAAACTGTTCGACAATATGGGAATCTTTAACATTGCAGACAGTTGCTTCTTGTGACAGTTTCCATTTCTTCGCCCTGCTGACAGTTCCTATAATGACTTTAATCATAGAGCCTGGAAACGGAACCGGCTATTGAATAGCAACAAACTCAATGGTCAACGTCTATGTCACTTTTCTGGGAGCAGGACTTTCTGAGCATCAAGGAGCGAATACTCAGAGCCTCCTGCAAGAGTGCTAAGTGCATTAACTCTCTGTCAATCACATCAGGAACACGCAGGCCAAATTATTACCGCTTGGCTCAAGACATTCCATTGAAACTTATTTGTGTGGTATTCGTATCTGTGTACCGTATATCACTAATGATGATTGTTTATGGAAAGGTGCCTGTCCAATTATTTTTGAAGAAACACAAGAATGCAGAATGACTGGAAGCATCAGGTTTTTGCCAGAGACTGCCTCAGGTAAGAAGAGAATGGCTAGAG
The DNA here is from genome assembly GCA_004026665.1 of Murina feae. NCBI lineage: Eukaryota > Metazoa > Chordata > Mammalia > Chiroptera > Vespertilionidae > Murina > Murina feae. The sequence continues at coordinate 44,399 of PVJC01006650.1, read as the reverse complement.
GCTATAAGGAATCACAAGAGACAAGTCAGAGTCGTAAATTGGGAAACTGACATATCTCATCTAATATACTTGCTAACTAGGCCTTTAAAAACCTTGACATTTAACTAAGTTTGTGGAAAAGTTATGGGTTTTTGTCCTTTTCTATTGGCTCTAACTCATTAATCCAGTGAATTAAGGTGTTTATCATTGTTACCAGCATTAGTAGGTAACGGAAGCACTGCTTAGAGAAGACAGGTGAGCGCCTCGGCTGAGCAGCTGTTTACGCAGGCTGCGCCTGTTTCAAAGTCAAGTCAGTCAAAAATGATACTTCAAGTTATTTACCCTTTTGGTACTTCAGGGCTTGAAATGACATGAAAGGAGCCTTTCATTCGACAGAGGCATTTAAATAAAGCTCTAGGAAGGCTGCCGCGTTTGGAAGGGGGGTGGGCTCTTTACTGAAATAAACAAGTTTCCAGGGATTTTAAGAAAATAGGAAAGAAATGAAAACTTTCCAGTGAATGTTGTCTGCTTCAATATCTGATTTTGATCAAATTTGTATTATTGAGGGGCATAGCAATGGCCCGTGGCAAGATAATCTTTGGCTTCATATGTTAACGTTCCATAAATAGGTTTAACTTGAACATAAGATATTTTTTAAACTCCAGAAGCATTAAGCCACAAGACAAAAGACATATCATTTATAAGCAGAAAGCAGCAGTTTCCCAAAAAGGAGAAAGGGCAAGTGCTGTGTACAAAGCATGTAATGAAATAGCTGAGTTTTCATTCAGTATTTTATTAAACGCATGTTAAAAGGAACTTCATTAAACTGCAATGCCAAAATGAGGTGTTATCATTTGCCTTTATCAAACCAAAACTCTACCCTCTGATTGCAAGGCTCATATTTTTCATTTATTTATACAAAGTGGACAATAAAAACGTTAGTAGACAATTTTTAAAATGATGAGATAGGACTACCTTAATGTGTGAAATTTGTTATTTAGAAACTATTTTAACTTTTTTTCAAGTTATAAAAAACCAAAAATATATATTTTTTTCCTTTTTAACCATTTATCTGAGAACTTGCAATTTCATCTGTTTTAAATGTTTCACTAAAGATAAAAAGGCTTTCATACTTGCTCCTAGTTGACAATTTTAGCACTTATGCATTTACTGCACAGATTAAAAATAATTTAAAACATGTATTTTAAGTAAGGTGACCAGATTTAAAGCGGTACACCATTGACCAGGAGGGTTCTTTTTTTTCCTTTTTTTTTTATTATTATTTAAAATATTACAAAGAGTAATCGGGACTTTTTTAAAACGCTGCAGGATGCGGGACAAACTGTTAAAAATCGGGACTGTCCCGCCAAAAGCGGGATGTCTGGTCACCTTAATTTTAAGGGATATTATCAATTATGCGCACAAATCCCTTCCTTTTTGGTTAATTCCTGTCAATAATAATTCAAACCAATATTCATTTATGAACTTTGCATAACATTACAATCTTTGAAGAAAACATGAAAGAAGTTTAAGACTCAGTCCTTACTTTCAAGGGAGTTCTAATTTCCTGTGGAAGACTTATCAAAATACCATATTTTCTGGCATATAAGATGACTTTTTAACCCAGAAAAATCTTCTCAAAAGTCAGGGGTCTTCTTATATGCCGGGTGTCATTTTATAGGGCATTCTGAAACTTCCAAGCTGGACTGGAAAATCTGCGGTCACCGCATACGGTGGGGGGAGCTCAAAAATGGCCGCACTCCATTCATTTCAATGGAGCCGGACGGAGACGGTCAGCTCCTTTTTGTGCCGCATACGGTCTCCATCTGGATTTTTTAACACAGGAAAATCTTCTCAAAAGTTGGGGGTCATCTTATATGCCCAGTCATCTTATACACCAGAAAATATGGTACATCCAGAAGTAAATAGCATTGGGAACGATGTAAGATGACATGGCCTTTATAAAGGCCTTTTGTAATAAAGAATAAAATACCATGTTATGTGGTTTAAGAAAAATTAAAAGGAGTGCTTACTGCAGTGTGGAGAACAAGACCTTAAGGTTGAGGGATGAGGACTGTAGTTCATTGGGGATAAATCAGGATGGAATGTTGTGAAATATAGTAGTTGGCTTTCTTTGGTGATTAGTTTGTGGCTATAGACCTGGAGACACATGCACTAAATGACAAAAAGCACACCAATAATGCTATCCCACAGGCTGTGGTGGGAAACACATCCACCGCTCAGGACAGCAGCACGTGGAGCACTGCTCTCTGTGAACAAGGACCAGAAAGGGCTCGCCACAGCTGGCCTCCTTGTCTCTCGTCTAGTCTGGGCTTTCATTCCTTCTGCTGGGAGGCCCGGGGGTTCCTGGCTGGACAGCAGTCTCTATCTCTCTCTCTGCTTCTCTTGCTGAGCATGAGAGCAGAAAGTTGGGCTAAGCTCCTATGAAAATCTAGATACTAGCATTACCCTTACTGGTTATGAAAGGACAGCACGTTTATGTGTCAGTGAATTTCTGGGTGCTACCAACAGGCATTGTTTATATAGTCAACAAAGTCACACAAGTGTGGAGGCATTTAATTGAAGCACGTTGATACTGATAATGATAAGTCTGTGGGAATTCTTTCTCTAATGTACTAAGTAATATCAACAATGATCCGAAAGAGTGTGCTTATTTTTTTTTTAAATAAAATTTTCACTAAGAATATTACAGGTGTTAAAACTTCATGTTTTATAGTATAACAAGCTTGTATTGTGCTCTTCCTGCCTCCTCTCTCCATAAAGTTATTGCGCTAAATTATTCTCTTGATTGAATAAATGTTCCTATACAAGTTGCAGACAAATCCTATTGAAGCCATCCTATGGTCTAATACACTAATCTTTCTACACACCATTGAAGAAAGGATGTCATAACAAGCCAAATGGATTTCCCCAAATGCTAGAAGATAGTATTGGTAAAATCCAGCAAAAAAAAAAAAAATCCACTCATCTTCATTTTCAAACCACTGGTATCAACTGCAATGCCAATGTACATTCCAACACTGGTACTAAACATTTTTAATTTTGCATTGAGCAGAGGTCACGGTTTCTAAAGTCTTTTTGACTGACCAAGAAAATCACTGTGCAATCACAAGGCCTACATCTTTTCAATATACCAAATACCCACCTAAAGAGGATTCATCTTTCAGAGAGATAAGCTTTTAATGAACTTGCCTGTATCTTGAGTGGTAATAATGAGGCAGGTAAGCAAAGAGCATGGTTATAGGAAGGAGAAAAAAAATCTAAGGATCACATTAGTGACTACTAAAAATTTTTTTTTCTTATTACAATAATGGGAAATACAAGCTAGGCTCCTGTTGAACAGAGTGAGCATGGGAAAAGCAAAAGAGAGAATTGTGAGGTTGTATAAGACTAATGAAAATAGACGTCATTGCTTCAGGCCAACTTCTTCCCCCTCAGATCTGTACAAAGAGCCACCTATGCATCACCAGGTGAGATTTCCCTCAATAACAGGGCTCCAGGCGGGCCCAGCCCTTTTACTCTCTATCACCAAGAGGGGACTGTGTGATCCTTCCAACTTCAGGCCCCCAGTTCTGGTATGTGAAGTCCTGCAATCCCCTTAAAGGGGCATGGCTGCTCTCTCCTGCCAGCCAGGCTGAGCTCCTCAGAGAGCCCTACCCTCATGCATCTGCCAACAATTATCATTTCTTGAAAATGTCCATTTCCTTGGAGAGATCTGACTCACCTACCTTCTTAGTCTTCCAAGTGACCAAATCCTTAAGGAAACAATTATTTGCTGTCCTAGAAATATTCAGCCACAGGCAATTTGTTTTCTCTTCCCTCTGTCCTTGCTGCTGTTGGGCTTCAAGCCCTGTTCATTTTGATGTATACGTTGTAGGCCAAGCCTGCGCCAAGTCCTTTACAATCATTATAGAATTTACTGCTTTTTTATAAAATAAAGGATATAATTTGCCTAAAGTCACAGAACTCATTTGTAACTCATTGATCCAAGAACTCAAATTCCAAAGACCATGTTGTTACTGTAATTATATCACTTCCACCGGCTAAATATGGCATGTTTGACCTTTATTTTTCTTCATCATGTTTATCACTGATATTATATAACTCTTCCACTTAAGGCCATTACCTTGAGAAAGATACTTAACCTATTTCTACTCATCTGTAAAATGGGAATTATGGTAGCACCATCTTAAAAGAGGGTTGTAAGAATTAAGGCAGTTAATCTGTGTAAGAGAATAAGAACAATGGTTGGCTAATTATAAGCATTGTGTAAATGTTAGTTATAATTATTAGTATTATTATAGTAGTAATAATAATAGTAGTAGTACATTTATTTGTTTGAGTTTTATTGTGTCTCCTGTACCACAATATAACTCTTTAAGGACAGAGACTGTTTTGTTCACTCCAGTACTTCCATTGTCAAAAACAGTGCCTAGTACAAAGTTAAGGCTGAATAATTATTTGTTGAGTAAATGAATGCATAAATGACTTCAAGTCTTCACATTCTTTTCTCTGTGACTTTTGAACTTTGAGCAACTAAAATTCACAAGTGAGTGTACATCATCTCTGATGTCAAAGCTGTGCACACCTGGTCCAGCACCCCCACATACCCAAGTACAAAGTAGGTACCACATGGGTTCTCTGCTGTGCCTTATGCTGATGGCCTTCTTTCCTGACATATTCTTCCCAGGGGCCTCTTAGAGAACTCAGGCATCAAAGCTGACCTCTGGTACAGATCAAGCCTTGAGAAATCCCTTGTTATATCACGTGGTTTTGTTTCCCAGAACTAAGGCTAGTGCTTACTGGTTCATCCAACCAGCTTCTTCTCCTGACTTCAATGGAGACACTGGCTTTATTACAGACTGGGTAAGTTTGGGATATAACTTCCCTCTCTCTTCTGAAAAGTAGCAGAGTTTCCTGAGAGAAATCACAAATGAGGACAGAAAAGAAGAAAGAGCAAAGAACAGAAGGAGAGGGCAAGAAATCAGTGTGGTGTGCAGCAAGAGGAAGAGAAAGGACAGGTGAGAGTGAAATGGGAGAGCATAAGAGAAATCTCCTAACCCAGCAGAAAAAAGGCAGGAAATTAAGGGAAAAGCAGAGAGCAGATGAGTTAGCACAAAAGAAGGGGCTGAAATGCAGAGGATTCCACCAGACTACGGAAACAGCCAGAAGAGAAGAGTGGGCTCAGATAAAGAGATAGGATGCAAATGGGCTAAGACATGGAGTAACCATTGCCAGTTAACCAAGTAAGGAAGGACTAGTGCTCTCAGTAAAATGCACATTGTTTATAATTCTGGTGGTTTACAATATTTATAATGCATCTAGGTGTTTCATTTACTTTTATTAAGTTATAGTCATAATTTCATTTTTTACATGTAAATGATGTTTCAATGTAGCATGAATAGAGGGCTCCCTATCATAGAAGTGAAGGGAGACAGCTTCACTTACAATCCATTATTACCCCTATGTGAATTAACCTTACATGGTTGGAAAATCCCTGGCACTGTAAGGCAGTATTAAGCACTCTTCTTAACAATATAAGTATCGCTGTGCCTATTTACAGAGAGAGAAGAAATTATTTCCTAGAAAATAAGATATACTTTATTCTTAAAATTTTTTTTATTGATTTCAGAGAGGAAGAGAGAGATAGAAACATCAAGGATGAGAGAGAATTATTGATCAGCTGCCTCCTGCATGCTCCCTACTGGGGACCAAGCCTGCAACCCAGGCATGTGCACTTGACCGGAATTGAACCTGGGACCCTTCAGTCCACAAGCCGATGCTCCATCCACTGAGCCAAACCCACCAGGGCAAGATATACTTTAAATGCTTTGGCTTAATTAGCTGTAAAAAAGGATGTGGCCCAGGTAGAGTTTGCAGAAAAGCCAGTTCACATCTGTGCATGCTTTTCTGTCTGTTCCCATTGCCACCCTAGTTCAGGTCACCGTCATCTCTCACTTGAAATGTCAGGACACTCTCTTAGCTCCTTTCCCACTTCCACCTTGGGTCTTTCAAGGCACCCACAACACATCCAAACTAAACTCCTAAAAACATTGTCCCTCAGCTTCCATATATTCCTTTCAATGGTTTCCCACACCACAAGGAATAAACCTGAGTTCCCATAGGCATCTGTATGATCTTGCCCCTGTGTATCACCTCTTTAAGTTAGACTGTGCTGATCTTCCTTTTTTCCCTCTAATGTGCCACCCACTCCATTTTCTGTCCTGTGGCCTTCCTATATGTTCTATCCTAAAACCAGAACACTTCCCCATTTTTAAAAAAATATATTTTATTGATTTTTTACAGAGAGGAAGGGAGATGAACAGAAAGTTAGAAACATTGATCAGCTGCCTCCTGCACACTCCCTACTGGGGATGTGCCTGCAACTAAGGTACATGCCCTTGACTGGAATAGAACCTGGGACCCTTCAGTCCATAGGCCGATGCTCTATCCACTGAGCCAAACCAGTCAGGGCAGACTTCTGCATTTTTGATCTGGCTAAATAATAATCCAGTTTCCTGTCTTAGCATGAATACTGTTTTCCTCAAAGAAGCTCTGGCTGACCCTCAAGTAGAGGCCAGGATGCTCTGTTACATGTGCTAATCACTACACATTAATTCAGAGAATTCATAGTAATTATTTTTAATATTCATTTGTATATTTGTTTGTTTGCTGTTGGCAACCCCCAGTTGACTGGAGTTAAGTCTTATTAAAACAGAGGCCTGGACTAGCTTGCCCATCACTCTTTCCCCAGTGCCTTTTGTGGTTCCTGTCACATGACAAGCACTCAATATTTTGAGTGCATTTCCAACATTCTCGATTTGTTTACAATCCCAAGGAGTTTGCCTCAGGTAGAGCACATATAATGCATACGATGCTTTCTATGCATTTATCTCAGAGAGGAGAGAGAGAGTCCTTCTACTCCTATCTCTCCTCCTTTACATGTTCTGAATGTGCTTAGTGTGGCAGCAGGATTGCACTGTTAGAGCCAGCAAGCCTGGGAGTCTTCCATATGCAGAACCTGCCATTGCCCCATGAAAGCAGTGATGTACTCAAAACTTTTGAGGCTGTGTAAGCAGAGGGTCTGCAGGACTCTTTAGTTAAGGTAGAATCTGGGGGAAGGGCAGAATGTGGTTGAGGTAAAGAGAAGCGTTACCAGCACATTGTATGAAATAAAAAAAAGGCAACGATATCTTTGGTTCTCCACTGACTTGGTCGTGATTTCTCCACCAATATCTTTGGTCCTTCACTTGACCTTGCAAGTCTCTTATCATCCTCTCCCGATGTGCCATCCAGTCTTTTTCACACTTGTCACCAATCTCTCACACTTTCTCCTGAAACAACAGTGTCCAAAATCTGTACTTCTTAGTGCAATGACTGGTTTTGAACATCCCAGAATGACTAACTCAAAAAGTGTTGACTGAATGTTGCCAGTTGGGTTGGAGTAGCTTCTAACAAGGCCAGATTCAATCTAATGCAATTTCTAACTGTTTTCCTGTATTACCAAATATTGCTTTAAAGCTACTGACACAAGCTGGCCTATTACACAGTGCTTGTTCCTTTCTGATGCAGATAGGAACAAGGGGAAACGCACTGTTAACGCTAACATAAGTGGTCAGGTCAGATTGTTAGGATTTGGTGATTCTCTTATGGCAGCCGCACCTGCTTGTAGCTTTCAGAATTCAGGCCCATGGATGGTACTAAACACTTAGGGCCTCTCCTCACAAAAGGTCACCATGGACACAATTATCTTTCCAACAGCAGGATCAGCCCATGTCAATGTTATATTTAATATTTAAACATAATTTGATGTTACTTGTATCTGTTTACTCAGTGACCATCTGCAGAACCAATACAAATACAAATAGAACTGATAGAGTAAGACAAATATATTGATAATTGGTGAATTAGACAGACCTAATGGGAAGGGTGCCTCCATTCAAACACCTGTCTTCCACTCTCCCACCATCTGTGCCATCACTTCACCCATTAGCCTCACTGCTCGCCCCTACAATTACACTGTCAAGAAGCTCAGGTGGATTTAATGTGGGTTTAATATGGCCCATTGAGTTCAATGTTGACTTCCTTTAACTACTTGTGCTTTTGCTATAAATCAATGCCTATGTATGTAGGCTTAATTGGGAAAATGAGTCCATGTAAGGAGAGCAGTGAAGATGTAAAGAGACTACATCAGATAAGCAGATGATAGGCCGTCCAAAGCCATAAGTGAAAACAGCAGAATGATGCATAATTCATAGGTTACAGTGAAGTTAAAAGGGAAGGTTAATATTTTAATGCATTCTTAAGAATTCTTTCCCTCAAATTCTCAATATGAATATAACAATCATCTATATGTACCTCTAAAGGAAAGGGAAGGAGCTAATATGTAATCCAGACCTACCATATGTTACTGGGTGTGATGCAAGATAATTTATATTCATTTTCTCACTGAATAAAACAAGGTGAGTGTTCTATGAAAATGGACCTGGTTTCAGAGAGTTTAAGTATCTTGGGATACAAGTCTGAGCCTATCTGTTTCAATGTATGTGTTCTTCCGTCTAAGTGGTTTTATCATTTACCCGGTGATAGTACATCAGTCTGGATGATTCAAATCTTCAAGGGTCTCAGTGCACCATGTGTGATATATTATGCTATATCCCCTGTAAAAGACAAAAGTAATGATTAGAGAAAATGGAAATCATAAGGAATGGTCTACCCAACTACCTAGATGTGACATCCTTAGAACTCAACGCCATTGAATAACCATGATTTCTCTGTTTCCATCCATTCATTATTTTATCCAAAACATATTCTTTTCCTGCCAGTTGCATGCCAGGCCCTGAGATACACAGTTTGGAGGGAATGGTAAACTAGAAGGAAATGCTCTCTGTTATAATGAAGCATACAACTACAGGGCGCCAAGATGGGGTGCATCGTCTGCATTCTTGGAGAGCAGCTCTGGAGCCCCAAACTAGTGCCAAATCTGAATCCTGCCCCTCAGATCAAAGCTCCAGCACAATCCAAGAGGCCTCCCTCAAAGAGAAGCTGGGGCTGTGCCTCAGTCTCCTGTCTGCACGGTGCCCCAAGAGTGGCAGCCTGCCAAGAACCATCCCTCTGATTGCCAGAGTCTCATGGGACCCAGAAATGCAGGCCCCCTTGGCTATCAGAGCCAGGCAATCAAGGGGCTTCCCCTGGCTGCAGCTACAAAACCAGGGCACCAGATGTAAAAACCAGGGCATGAGCTGTGCATAATGTCCCCTTCCAGGAGACACTGGAGCTTTGAAGCATGGCTGAAGGAGAGTGTAAAGATACTGCCCACCCTCCTTGGTCTTTGTGAAGAATTACAGTCAGCCCCTAGATGCCTGTTTCATCAGAAGTCTTCCCCTTAGGCCAACGCCAGGCTAATTAGCTAATAAACCTCCTTCACAAAATATCTACCCTTCTGTATCTGCTGCCTCTTGCTGTGCCCTTGGGGTGGTGGCTGTTTAAGAACTCTTTCCTTGCTAGTTACAGTCCTGTGAGATCCACTAATGCAAGCACCAGAGGCTGTCAGGGCCATGCTATGTAGAGGATCCCATGTCAGCAGGTGCAAAAATAGGGGTGTGAGACAGGAGCTCCTTTTTGGGTGACAGCAAATTGTAGAATCCAATCAGACCAGGAGCACAAGCTTCGCTGGCCTCCAGAGCCAGGCAGTCAAGAGGCATCCTCTGGGCAGTTGCAAGATCAGGGCACAAGAAAAAACATGTGAGAAAATTCGACATCCATTTATGGTAAAAACTCTCAACAAAGTGGATTAGAGGGAACATAAATGAAGATAAAAAAGGCCATATATGACAAGCCCACAGCTAACATCAGACTCCATGGTGAGAAGCTGAAAGTCTTTCCTTTGAGATGGGGAACAGGCTAAATGCCCACTCTGACCACTTCTTTTCTACACAGCATTGGAAGTCCTAGCCAGAGCAATTAGGCAGGAAAAAGAAATAAAAGGCAGTCAATGCCCTAACTGGTTTGGCTCAGTGGATGGAGCGGCGGCTTGCAAACTGAAGGGTCCCAGGTTCCTTTCCAGTCAAGGGCATGTACCTCGGTTGTGAGCACATCCCCAGTAGGGGGTGTGCAGGAGGCAGCTGATCGATGTTTCTCTCTCATCGATGTTTCCAACTCTTTATCCCTCTCCATCTCCCTTCCTCTCTATAAAAAATCAATAAAATACATTTTTTAAAAAGGTTGTCAACCTGGACAGGAAGAAGTAAAACTGTCACTATTTACAGATGACATGATATTCTATATAGAAAAATCCCAAAGACTCCATCAAAATGAAATATTATTCAGCCCTACTAAAGAATTAAATCTTGCCATTTGTGACAACATGGATGGGCCTCCAGGAATTCTGCTAAGTGAAATAAGTCAGATAGATACAGACAAATACCTAATGATCTCCCTTATAGATAGAATATAAAAAGAAAACAAAACAAAGAAGCTCATAGATTCAGAGAGCAGATTGGGGGGTGCCTGAGGTAGAGGATGAGGACTGGAGAAATGGGTGAAGGGAGTCCATAGGTAAAAAGAAAAAAAATTAACTGATGTAAAAGAGACACATAAAAATATTTACCAGATATACTTTAACCAGGATATTTCATAAACATGGGACAATTGTTAAAGGAGAAGTTTGTGGTTATTTTCTGAAATTTTCATCATGTTTATACCACTACTCAGTATTTTATTTTATTTTTTGCACATATATTTAGAAAAGACACAGCTAGCCTCTACTTAAAATGCACAGCACCTCAGTACTGAATTTCAAAATTCCTGTATATAGTAAGATACTCAGAATCATTCATGCATATGTCATAGGTTCTTCCCAATTAAAAATGTGCCCCATTTCCTGGTTCCTAAATCAAGAGTAGAGGATGGCATTTACACACTCATCTTTAGACTTAGTAAAGTTAAACAAAAAATTCAAAAGATACATGAAGTGTGTCACATCAATTTCTTTGCTCTTTAGATGAAATGAGCTTTGTGTTGCTCTCAAGTTAGACACTCATCATGCATAATTAGCCCCTTACATAGAATAGCTGCTGGCTTTTACAGAGCATTCAACCAGTGCTGAGTGTACCCATTACTTAATCAAATCTATGAGATATGCATCATTTGACTTGATGATAAATATAGAAAATAATTAACTAGAAAAGCATGGTGTATACTCATCTTCAATTAGAAAAGTTAAGTCTGAAGTAATTCTATTAAAAGGCACTAGCCTGTTATATAAAAAATTATTTTAATTTTCAAAAATTAAAAATTATAAATTATTTAAATTTAATGTGAAATATTATCCTGTGACTGTTTTTGCAGTTTTTTTATCCCCACCTGAGGATATTTTCCCACTGATTTTTAAGGAGAGTAGAAGAAAGAGGGAAAGACAGAGAGAAACATCCATGTGAGAGAAACATATCCATTGGTTGCCTCCTGCATGAGCTCTGACCAGGGCCTAGCCCAGCTCAGGGAGAAGCCTGCAACCAAGGTACATGTTGTTGACTTGCCCCTGACTAGAATCGACCCAGGACCCTTTGGTCTGCAGGCCAATCCTCTATCTGCTGAACCAAACAGGCTAGGGCTTCTGTGACTGTTTAGGAAAAAAGAGGAAACAGCACATTTGCCATAGGTATGTTCAAAGAACTGAAGGGGCAATTAGATCATCAGGATGGGTCTTATGGATAAACGGGAAATCAGGAAATCATGGATTTAACTCTAAGTTTAAAACTTTGCTAAAAGACTCCCTGCTTTTGCCATCTGTAAAATTGTAAAATACTTTTCAACAAGCATTTATGTGAAGTCTATTAAGGTGGAAATTATTATCACAGATATACAAAATGTAATCTCAGAGTATTGTTCTAAATTTGAGCACCATAATGATTTCTATTTGTCTCAAATCAGAGATCTTGTAGTTGACTATGTTATTGGTGGGGACAGCTTGGAGGAAATCTAATATAATAAAATAGTAATATGCAAACTAACCGTCTCTCTGGGATGCCTAAGCCACGCCCACCAGTCAAGCCAGCCACGCCCATCGGCCAATCAGAGCAACTATATGCAAATTAACCCAGCCAAGATGGCGTCTGGCAGCCACAGAGCTAGAGTAAACAGCAGGCTTCTGTTGCAACTGCCTGTCTAGGCTGGCTGAGCCTCTGCTCACAGTAACAATGTTTTAATTATAGAAGCCATGGAGCTGAAACAAACTGGAGGCCTCCTTACCTGCCTTGGCCTCAGCTCAAAGCAACAGTGTTTCAGTTATAGAAGATAAATAAACCCCAAAAACCTGCTTCCAGCCAGCCTCACTGGGACCTTGGGTCAATGGGAGCTGTGGGCAGCCTGAAAGCCTGAAAACGGCCCTCAGCCCCTCACCCAAGCTGGCCAGGTACCCCAGTAGGGGCTTGAACCATGAAGGGACTGTGGGCAGCCTGAAAACGGCCCTCAGCCCATCACCCAGGCTTGCCACACCCCAATGTGGTGAGTGTCCACACTGGGGGGCTTGGTCAGCCTGCAAACAGCCATCAGCCCCTCACCCAGGCTGGCCAGGCATGCCAGCAGGTGGTCATCCCCTGAGGGGTCTCAGACTGCGAGAGGGCACAGGCTGGGCTGAAGGACCCCCCCGAGTACACAAATTTTTGTGCACCAGGCCCCTAGTCTAATATAATCATGACAAACAGTAGTCTGCCTCCACCTTTTATTTTTTTAAGTGTGAGTATTTCTAATCTCAAATTGGAATAATTATTTTACAAATAAGATAACTGAGAAAAGGGAAACTTACCAAGTTCCAATAAGTTAGATAAGGAACTATTGCTAAGTTCCTCAGTTTATAAATTTTACTCCTAATGCCACTCAGCTAAAAAGAGAAGTGGAAATTTAATATATCATATTTTAGGTGATAAAGGACAATAAAGCTGTGCCACGAGCACTATTTATTCCTTTTCAGATTTTAATGGTAAAATTGGCTAGGGGGTATATTCGAATTTTGACTATCAATGTGATTTCTGTGAAATCAGCATTTGTGGACTATTCCAACTGCCAATCATGATAGTGGAGCAATGTGTTTAGGTGTGATGTACTCGGAAGAACTGTTTTGGAAGTTAGAGATTACCTATCTATTTATCTATACATATCTGAATGCGTGTGTGGGTGTGTATACTCACACAAACACAGTAGCAGAGTTTATTAAGCAGAGCTCAACAAATATTTGTTGTTGACACACATTATGTTTCCCAAAAGCTATCTTGGCACTTAACATTGATATATTTTGATGATTTTCCTAAACTGCAATTATAGGATTGGTGCCTAGCTTTTACTATTTAAGGTCAATTTGTCTTTTTGTCTTTTAAACCAAAAGCCATATGGTCCTTTAGAAAATGTGTTTGTTCTCTAATCTAAAAGATAAAGGAAGTGTTGCGATGAGTTCATCGTAATTTGCAGAGACTGGGAAAATGTAGTGTTTCTATGGTTTTATATTGATAGCAATGTACATGGATGCTGCCACAGAGAAGTCTGTTTAAAGACCTAAGGGTTGGATGACTGAAAAAGAAATGAGAAATGCATCTACTCGGAGTCACTGAGGAATCTGAAGAATTCATTGAAGAATTGTCATTGAGGAATTCAGGGAAAAAAAGGAAATCTGTCTGACATTATGGAAATGAAGCATACATAATCTGTGCCTACATGACAGTGTGTTTTCAACTCTCTCTTCCATTTTGTTGGGACATACTTCAAGGAGTTGTCACAGAGATCCACAAAGGAAAAAAATCACTTTATACAAACAAGTGCATATGTTTAGAGAAGAATTTTCAATATTTGCATTAATTGAGGAAACTTAGGTGAAATTTTTATCAATAAATTATAGTTGGGCCATTCAAGAAGGTATAATCATCAGTAAAAGTGGAATGGGAGCAGTTAGCTTATAAAGGGTAATCTCAATGAGTTCTTTCCTTTTAAAAAAATATATTTTATTGATTTTTTTTTTCTTTACAGAGAGGAAAGGAGAGGATAGAGAGTTAGAAACATCCATGAAAGAGAAACATTGATTAGCTGCCTCCTGCATGCCCCCTACTGGGGATGTATCCACAACCAAGGTACATGCCCTTGACCGGAACTGAACCTGGGACCCTTCAGTCCACAGGGTGATGCTCCATCCACTGAGCCAAACCAGTTAGGGCTCAATGAGTTCTAACTAAGATTCAAATGAAGAGTTATTTTTAAAAATCCATAGAGCTACTGTCTAATTTTTACCTAAGAACTAAAAATTGGTTCAATTACTTATTCAAAAAATATTATTAAACACCACTGTATGCCAGACACCATTACAGATGCTACAAGGGAAAAGCCAGTCACCAACTCTTGTTTTGTTTTCTCAAACTGATGTGTCTGATGAAGGTATGAAGGAATGAACTCAAAGTGATGACAAGTGTTGTGGATAGAATGATAGTATCTTCTCCCACATTAAAGTTGCTATCCCTGGCGTGATGGTGGCTGGAGTGGGGGGGGGGTCTTCTGGGAGGTAACTAGATGTAAATAACATCATGAGAGTGGGGACCTCATGATGGGATTAGTGCCCTAAAAGCAGAGACCAGAGAGCTGGCACCCTGTGAAGACACAGCAAGAAGGCAACCAGGAAGAGGGGCCTCACTGAGGATCCGACCACCATGGCACTCTGATTATGGGACCTGCCAGCCTTCAGAACTGTGAGAAAGCCACCCAGTCGATGGTATTTTGGTGTAGCGGCCTGATTAGACTGAGATAGCAAGAGACAATAATTTCACCAGAGAAGGGAGGAGGAAGGATTTCGGCAGTAAGATAGACCACCAAGAGATGCTCATCCAGGCCTGGCTGGCTGGACAGTTTATTTTTACCTAGACTCCAGCCAGTAATTGATTTATACCAAAGCAGGTCAGTAAGCTAGACAGGTATATACTGGTGTGATTCCTTGCCTCTTAGAAGTGAAAGGGCTGGTGGAAAGAGTCAGGCCTGGGCTCTCCTTTTGGCGTGGCCACTGTGCAGTTTCATTACGCAGCTTAAGCTTTCTAACCTTCCTGGGCCTTGGGAATCTATTTGTACAAGGGACCAAAATGCCTCCCCCCAGGGAAGTGTCCAGATTCTCATTATTATTCTGAATCTTGTGCAGGAACCACAAACATGTGATAGTGTTCTGGGATAAAGATGTTTGATTTAGCCCCACAAATGTCTCACCAAAAGTCTATCTCCAGTCTAGAAAAAAATGACTCACATGTTCTACTGTGGGTGGATTAGTAGCATCATCTTTAAATATGAAACAGAAAACCCTTAGTTTTTCCTGTAGATGTGAATTAAGGAGAAACAAAAACGAAGTATTTGCTAGGTTGTGTTTTATAATGATTTCTAAATTACTTACTTTTTCTTTTTTAGATTATGCAGCTCAGGTTTAGATATGTGCAGATATATTTCAGAAACTGTTCTGAATATATGCTTATTTTTCCAAAATGGTCATTGAATCTCAAACCCAAATTAAAAGAAAAAAATTAATCCTTTATAAAAAGTTCAACATGGGCCAGAATGTTTATGAGCCAAGTCTTCAAATAGTTGCTTTCTTGATTATCTTCATTCTTGTTCAGATTCAGACAATCATATGTGATCAGACTCATTCTGAGCCAAGCCAAGCTTTTTAACTTATCAAATGGGAGAATTCAATGACACTCTTAAGATAAATAGCAAATATAATATTTAACACAATAATATTATTATGTAAATAGGATATAGATTTTGAGGTATATGGTTGGAGACATTGGAGTCAGAGCAAGAAAATTGAGATGCATTTTCCATGAACTTGAGCATATTTTATAGACTTTGAAAAATGCCTCAGGTTTCTCCTTCTAAAGCTTTCACCTTTCCTAGCTGCTTGTTTTGTTCTGAGATAATACCCCTGGAGTCTGCAGTCACTGCTCATGTCTTCAAGTGCTTCCTCAAGAAGGGTTTGGATTTTAGCATCTCCGAGAAGAATAAATATAGAAGCAGAAGAATATGCTTGAAACTCAGACCTTATTTAGGGATGATAAAAACCACCTAATGTACGTTACCAGCATTTGGGTTTCAAAGCCGAATGTGTTTTAAGTGCTTGCTTTCAAGTTTTACCTCGTTGCCGTCATAGCACTTTGTAAGACTTGGCTTCTTTCCTAAATATAATTGTTTGTATGTCCAGAAATACATAACGGAGTCTTGTAAACACAGAGAAATGTTCGGATCTCAGTTAACGGAAGCATCCTTTCCTTCCTCGCATGGGCTTTGCATGCTTGGGATTTTAGACTGCAGCTCATTAGTGCCTCAACCTTATATAAACATGTCAGAACTTCCTCTCTCTTCTTAGTAAGTAAATTTTTGAAAAGATAACCTTTTGTGCATTTCTCTCTCTTCTACTAGTTTTAAAAGGTGGCTCCATGTTTCCTGTTACTCTTTCCTTGACCCCACTTTCCTTTGCCCTTGCATGCCTCAAGTTTCTGGCCAGGACCATTCCTTTGACTTGCAACCATTTATTTGCTGGCCATTGGGCTAGTCAAGTCCTGACCTGGACAGGTTTTTCCCAACTAGCTCTTTCCCTCAGCTTTCCTTCTCTGCTTATCTGCCTGAGCTGCCAGCAACAGCCCAGCTCTGTCTTCTACTTTGGGCCACTTCACATTCCTCCTGCTGCTCCAGAGACTTTCTACTCTCTAGTTAAACAAGCCTGGAACTTCCAAGGAACTTTTACAAGCTCTTAGGGGCCATCTCTCTGTCTCTCTGTCTCTCTCCCATTCTCCCTCTCCCTCTGCCTCTCCTTCTCCCTCTCCCTCCCCCTTCACGGTGGAGGCTGGAGCTGGGGTGGGTGGAAAAACCTTTGGTTTGCCTGCTGAAAGATCAGCGCTTCCTGTTGTGGTGATATTGTGCTCTTTGAGAGCCCATACCGAGGCTGTCACTCTCTGCCGGGTTCAGAGCATTTGTTTTATTGTCCCTGTCAGTTCGCAGCCCAAGGTTACTGCCAGCTCCCTGTCAGGGCTTTGATTTCTGTCAGCTCTGGCCAGGTCCTTTTAGTTATCCGCCATCTCTTCAGCTTTGTTCAGGCTGAGCTCTACTTGTCTACTAATTAGCTCTTTGGAGATTTCCCTTTTAAAACTCACTATCACAGAGGACAGGAACCGTTCAAAAGTTTTGTGCCTCATAGACATTCCATATTCATCCAAATCTTGTACAGCCATCTTTTTAAAATTAAAAGTGGCAGGTCAGGCCAATTTGAGGTAGAGAAGTAACATCATCTATAAAGGGAGGCCTCCGGGTTCTTGATCAGGTATGTAGATGAGTGACAGGGAAAGAAGAGAGTTTACATCAAAAAACACAGAGGGGTACGAATGAAAAAGAAACTATCACTGTGTATAACATATTCACATGTTCTTTATCTTCTGGTGTGCAAATATTGTGCTAGCTGAATATAAAAGTAGCACAACTTTAGGGTACAAAAAAACACACACTGTAATAACATCAAGAGTGGTCTCACATCAAGGAGGGCCCTGAGGATGTCTTTGTTGTCAACTTCAGAAGGAAAGAGAGGAACAGAGGAGGAAACTGGCAGAAGGAATAGATGCCAAAGAGAACTCAAAGGATTAGGTCTGGGTGAGGTGATCGGTATTCGAAAACAGTCTGCCTTCTGGCTCTGATCTAAGGGAATAGGCTGGCAGCCAAGCCAGAGGGCATAGCAGCACAAACACACCTTGGGCGCACTGCTCGAGGGTTGCTTCGGTGCCTTAGAAACTGCGCGGGCAATTAGAAGTAAAGCCATGGAAGAGCAATAGGCAAAATACTCTACGTACAGGGAAAACTCTGGATTTTACATTAGTCCCAACCTCGCGGTCCTCTCCACACAAACATACCTTTCTTTCTTTTGCTGCCAGCCCCCCTTCTTTTCCGAAGGCTTTTCTTCTGCTAACTTAGTGCTGTTGTACGTCGCGCTTACATTGCATTTACACGCTGTTAATGCCTGCAAGATGAAAGTAAAA
Organism: Murina feae; assembly: GCA_004026665.1. NCBI lineage: Eukaryota > Metazoa > Chordata > Mammalia > Chiroptera > Vespertilionidae > Murina > Murina feae. Next base: position 26,361 of record PVJC01006650.1, on the reverse strand, counting down.
ACCTTTGAATATATTAATGCTGTAACACAGATGTCTTACTTTTTACTCTCTCTCTCTTCTTTTTTTTTTTCTTTAGTAAGTTGATGTGGCTAATAATGATGCAGATTGTGCTGGATGGTTGTGCAGATGAAACAGGGGAATACAGATTAAATAAAAATTTCTTCAAAGCTTACATTTGCTTCATAATTTAACTTCTGGGCTTGTCTCAGTGGTAGTAGGTGCGACATGGCATCGTAACATTGTTCTGAAACATCTTGGCATCACAGAGGGACAATCACCCAAACAGCTTTGCTGTACTTCTTTGAAGCCAGAAGAAAATGCTATTGGGAAAAATAAAGCCTGCAGTGGCTCCATACAGAGAGGCCTGACCCCACTGCTAGTAATGGGGGAGCTGTGAGCAATCAGGGACAAAGGTTCTGTGCTTAGGGGGTATTCTGCTCTGATACAGAACTTTGCTTTTTGTAGCTACATTCAAACCATCAGCAGCGCTTCTTCCCGATATGGAATGTGGTGTGTGCTCCAGGTGGTCACGGACTCCCCCTGGAGACAGTCACAAAATGACTCTGCCACGGAGCACTTTTAAACAATGAATAACAAGAGGTACTGATGCAACAGGCCTTGGAGCAGGCACAGTTGGTTTCTTTCACGCATCCAGTCATTCAGGTAGCATTTATTAGCCTGTCACTCGGTGCCAGAGATGCTGCTGTGTCCCTAGGATATGAGGATGGGTGAGGCACAACCCCTTCCTCCCAGAAACTCAGAGAGAGAGGACATGAGTACACAGACAACCTATCATATCATCCTTTAAAGTAATGAAAACGTGCTGTGGGATCTCCTGAGAGGGAACAGTACTGCCTATACTGTCTGCCAGGCCAAGTCCGGCAAAACCGCATGCAGAGTCTGCAACTTTCATGTGTGAAGAGAAGCTTCCGGCTGGGCAAAGGGCATGTGCTGAGGGCTGCAGTCATGGGTGAGCAGCAGCTTTGGGGAACTGTGAGAACGTCCATGTGGCCAGAGTTTAGTCTGTGTGGTGGTGGTGGGAGTGGGGGGGACGGAGGAGGCAAGGTGTGGGACAGAATGACAGGCAATGAGATGAGGGAAATAGGTTTAAGCAGACTCTACAAGGCCTCATATGCTAAGCTAAGGCACAAAGAACTCAACCTACAGACAGGAAGCCAACACAAAGCCTCCAGCAAAGGTAAGAGGCTCTGACAGCAGTAAGGAAGGGCCCCAGCTTCTCTGGGAGATAGTAGTGCACTGAGACGACATAGTCAGATGAAGAAAAGAGGCTGGAGTTAAGAGACACTTCAAGGGACTCAGGCTGAGAAGGCTTGAGCTTCATCTAAAAGTTTCATCCAGTGGCCACCTCATTACCTACTGCTCCACTGTCTTAACTGATGTGGGAAGTTTCGAGGTTACTTGCTGAGGATCCCAGGCTTCTTTCCAGGTAAAAAGAACTCAGTTCTTAGATTGTAATAAGATCCATGAAGAAGATCATGCTTCCCTCTTACACAGTGAGCTCTGTGAATGCAGACAGTACCCGTGCCTTAACCACTGTTACCTCTCCACACACCTAAATAGAGTATTGAAGATAACGCATACTTTGTAATGTTTTCCTGAGTGAATCAATCAAAATGAATGGCAAAACTGGAGTCTAAATCCTCCCACAGATTATTAAAAAGCATTGTTATTGCTTAATAAAGTTGCTATATTATAAAGATCACTTTTATTTTTCTAATTTTGAGAGAAGTGACCAGTTTATTGTAAATAGTTTTAAAGAGCTACCCTCTTGCACTATTTGGACATGAGGGCCCATCCCTCTGTAGAAATAAGACTAAGTACATGTTATTTAGTGAGTGGTCTATAATGCTGATATGTTGGCTCCCCAAGTGACACCCCCAGCTTGTCTATGTGGTCATGTGGCAGCTTTGCTTCAGGGAGTGACTGCCCAGGCCTGTGCTTTTTGGGGGTGGTGAGTTCCTGATGCTACAATAGAAGGGGTCCATTGCCTTCGGCCAATGTTGCTAAAGAAGCAATAGGTAGACGTGGCTGACAGAGACAGTTGAGCAGGCTGTGTCCAGCACAAGGACATGGCTCAGAGGGACAAGTGATGACTGAAATCTTAAGTTTTGTCCAACTTGAGAGGGCTTTTTCTTAATCATACCTAAGTGCTGGCTGAGAGAATGGGATCCTGCATTTAAGGTAATGGAACTAGAATGAATGGAAATGGGTATTGTTGAGACCAGTTTGAAGGATAATGCCCCAAACCTACCCCTCCACCCCATGCATCATGTCTGTTTAATATATAAATATATATATACATATATATACACATATATATGTGTATCTAATCTAATAAAAGAGTAATGTGCAAATTAACCCTCACTCTATTACACCTAAGCCATGCCCATCAGCCAAACCACGCCCACCAGCCAATCAGAGCAGCTGTATGCAAATTAACCCAGCCAAGATGGTGGCTGGCAGCCACGGAGCTAGAGCAAACAGGAAGCCAGCGATGGAGGAAACTGCCTGCCTAGGCCAGCTGTGGCCTCCACTGAAGGCAACGAAGTTTCAATTATAGAAGATAAATAAACCTCAGAAACCTGATTCCAGCCAGCCTCACTGGGACCTTGGGTCAATGGGAGCTGTGGCCAGCCTGCAAACAGCCCTCAGCCCCTCACCCAGGCTGGCCAGGCACCCCAGTATGGACCTAAACCTTGAAGGGGCTGTGGGCAACCTGAAAACGGTCCTCAGCCCCTCACCCAGGCTGGTCAGGCATGCCAGCTGGTGGACATTCCCTGAGTGGTCCCAGACTGTGAGAGGGCACAGGCCAGGATGAGGGACCCCCTCGAGTGCACAAATTTTTGTGCACTGGATCCCTAGTGTGTGTGTGCGCACACACACACACACACACACTATAAATATATATATATATATATATATATATATATATATATATATATATATATATGAAAGGGAAAGAGACAGAAACACAGATGAGAGAGAGCATCAATCAGCTGTCTCCGGCATGCTCTCTACTAGGGATCAACCTCGCAACCCAGGCATGTATCCTGACAGGGAATCGAATCCATGACCTCTTGGTACATGGGTCAATGCTCAACCACTGAGTCACACCAGCAGGGCTGCATCATGCCCTTTCAAACTATCTTCCTCTTATTTCCTCTTGGTAATTTTTGAGCTTTATATCAGTCATGCTGTTTGGACCTTCTCTTTAACACTCAACTTGTCTGGACAGCTTTAAAGGGGCCTAAAAGGGCTCAGGCACACACAGCGCCTTTAAACATTACTGACACAGCCATCTTTCAGATGCCAAGGGCATCTGGGAGAGATTGCTCTCTATGCTCATCTGGCCAACTGGTCGACTGAGGGACCCTAATAATTACATTATCAGAGTGGGAGCTCTGTCCACTGGATGAAACTTCAGACATTACTTATGGATGAAATGAGCCCAGAAGAGGTCAGAAAAGAGAAGAGATGAGCTGGCCATGACAGCTGTCCCAGCTGCCCCTGAGACGCAACCTCAGCGCACAGGAGCAGGGCTGCATCCTTTCTTGAAGAAGGGAAGCTGCCCACTAGAGTCCCTGCTGCTGCAGCGTTTCAACCCTGAGGCGAATCTCCCAGGCAAAGCAACCCTTGTGAAGGAGGAGGCAGGGAAAGCAAGCAAACACTGCTTTGAAACAATGAAAGCATTAACCCCGTGTTTATGCTCTTGTGAGCTTTGCTGCCAGGCTGGGAGCTCCCCGAGAGGAGCTATCAGCATTGTGGTCGGTCCTTAGGCATCTCCCTGAATGAAAGTGTGCGTGCAGATGTGAGCGAATGGACGGCTGGATGACAGCCTGGTGTAGGAAGTTGGGGAGAGAGCTTTTTAAGAGCAGGTCTTATGGAAGAAAAAACATGTTAAGTATATTTCTGTGGTTGTAGAGTCAAATACAAAGGTCTACTCCTGAGAGTGAGAGTTCACCATTGTCTGCCTGATTTTCTGATGTGAAAATATGAAGCTAGAGGTTCATGTGGAGAATTATAACAGGATTTGCTCTATCTGACCACACACAGAACCTTAAAACAAAATCATTTCAGTCTTTTATGAATTTTCCCTCACCTGGGGCCAGACATATTAATAAAAGGAATAGATTCAGATGTCTAAATTTATCATTCCTAAAATTTCCATTTTGTTGCACAAGAAAATAGCATATTGGATTGAGAATTGGCCACTTCATTAAGTGTTACAAAGCTCCCTTTTAATTTCACCTTAAATGATGTCCCAATTGTAGCCACCACTTAGGAAAAAACACAAATGTACTACGCACATTCTTTGTGAAAATAATCATTCATATTAACCTCAAGGAGCTAAAGGTTAAAAAGAGCGGAGCCCACTTCCAAGCATAATAAATCTGTCCAAGCTGGAGTCAACGTTATAAAAACACGTCTGGAGCTTTTTACTGTAAACACAGCGAGAGCAGGAATTTTTCCTTCCGGAGAAGCAAACATGCATTTCTGAATTGCAAGCACTTGCAGCGTGTTCTCAATGCCAAACGCAGCTGCCTTCTGTGGCCCTTTATTTTAATGATATTCTTTTCACAGATGAAAGTTTCATTTTTTTCTAAAAGAAGCAGGCTATGTAGATAGTATGGGAGTGATGGCTAGCATGGATAGCAATAGTGCGCGTGACCTGGGAATTCTCTTCTGTGTCACCACCCCCCACCCTTCTGTGAGGGCAGCAAAATAATTGGCCAACATAATTAATTAAATATGAATCCACATAACTTCAGACTCGGAACATGATATTGGTCCTTTTATGGGCTAAAAGAGGTGCTTCACCTAGCCCAGCGTTCCGAAAGCAACTTGGACAAATCTAGACTTTCTTTGGTTTGTGAAAATGTGCCTTTGCTGGAAAGAAGCACCACATACATGCTGGATGTTTCCTCGGGAAGACATCTGAAGCCTTAGGATGTATTTACCTACAAATGTGGTGGGGACAGGATAATGCAGAGTCCCCCAGTCCAAGTTTCACCCACCAGCATTCATATTTTTTTAAAAGGAAGACGTTTTCAGCTTATTTGAGGGATAGCAGAATCACAGAACTAAAACAAAACAAATAAGCAAAGCACCATAATGTCACAGTGATCAGCTGTTAGAACACAAATTGCTGATATTTACTGAAGGCCGAGGTGGGCAGAGTATCTTTACCTGATACTTTGGAAAGGCGGAAATAAAACGGCAAATAGATTTCCTTCCCTCAAAGGGCCAACAGTCAGATGGAAGAAACATATATAAACAAATGCATGTAAATGTATAAACAGCATGTGAACCTTAAAGAAATCTGAGCATGCAACACAGTGACAACCGAAAACATGAGCTGGTGCAGAGAGAAGTGCCTCACAGACCAACTAATGTCACTGAGATGGCCTGGAAACGTGGCTGCCAGGCACCAAACACAGCTGATGACAGCGCAGTCCACATCGACTTGCTCATTTTCAGTCCAAGCATTCACTTATTGTGGGATAGGACAGCAGGTACATAGTTTGATCATATGATAAAGATTTAATAAATTTAATCCAATAATTGATGATGTCTCCCTTCTGTTAATTGTTTTCAACAGATTATAAATTTCATTTTGGCTGAAAAAAAAATGGAGATAGTTTTAGACTTTTAACTTGCAATATTCAAATAATGTTCCTGCACGATACTTTTTAGGTTAATTGGAGGGAAATGTGACACATGCTCACTTAGGGATTTTAAATGTAAAAGGCAAGGAGTGAGAAGGTATTTAACAGATTTCTCCCCTTCCCTTAGGAATCACTAACAGAGACTATCATCTTAATATTTAGCATTTTAACATGGTAAAGGAGAAACTGTCTGGCTGTAAGAAATAATTTCCATAGAAAATTCTAATATTTACAAGAAAATCTTATGAACATTCCCAAGTAACAAGCAGACAGCCTGCCTGGGTACAGAAATACTGGCTGCTATTTTGGATAAAGATTTCACCCACAAGCCAGTGATGATGTGATCACAAACAGGATTACAGGCAGGAGCATGGGTACAGTGAGAAGTTCCTGATTACTAAATTTGGCTTAAGAAGTTAGGAGGACAAGTTAATTTTTAAGAGGATTCACTTTGTCTAAACAACTATATTTCTAGCTATATAAGTGAATAGTCAAGCCAGTAAATCACAATTCTGATATCTATGACTTACCACTTATCTTGAGAAGCAGGGTGGTTTGATTTAAGTGAGAAAATGATTATTTCAAATCCACCTCTGTCATAAATGACCTGGTTCTTCAGAATCTTCTTTAACACTTTATATGGAAAGTATGGGTATATTATAAAAAATAATATGTACCCATCACAAACACACAAAGAATAAAAAGATCTGTAGAGCTAGGTGAAAATGTCATATATAAATTATCCATTTATTAAACTGTATTAATCAGAAAACCCAATAAATTTTGATAGTTTTATAGTAAATAATAATAATAATAATAGGTATTTAAAATGATAAATCATAAGCTGCTGAAATATCTTCTGAATCATTAGTTTTGGAGATAACCTACATGTATTTTATTGGTTTACATATATTAATTCACATCAAACTGCTACCTAAAAAAAAGTGGGGAGTGTGAGATGGTAAATCTGAAAGCAAATACACACACATAAAAAATCTTCATACTAAAGATAAATTATTTAGTGCAGTAGAGATAATAATTTAATTTTAAAAATTATGTTTTGGAACTGTGATCATCATAGAGAAACTAGAAAAAAGCCATCAGACTGGGGTAGAGCCTAGGGGTCCCTAGAGTCTGAGGCTCCAGGTCCAGACTCAGGGAGGGCAGTTTGTGAGTCTCAGTTTCCCTGTCTGTACAAGGCGAAGCTCTCTCCAGCTCCAAGTACTGACCTTCCGGCACTCTAACTATATGGGACAGAAAAGAATTTTTTCTGGCACATCCCTCACATCCTGCTTATAGAGAAAAGGCTGAAAATCATAAAACCAAGCTGAACGTGCATGATAAATTCACAGGGCTCTGTTCAGTGCGGGGTTTTAAGTATGCCAAAATGAAGACATTCTGAGGTTGGAGTATTAAGAATCAATTCCCCAAATCATGTTACCGGCATCATTTCATCTGCACAAAAATAGCATTCACTGGTTAATAATGCACAAAAATGAATTTTATTTTAATTAACTTTGAACATAATAATATGCTAATTTCTGCAAGTCAAGACTTATTTGTACACATGCACTTATAATTCTGCCATATGATACATTTTTCACATTTTACTAGACATATCTGTTATTTGTTTTAAAACATAACTTTTTATTTATTAGAAACTACTTTATCTTCCAAAGATGTTATGAGGTGATTGGGGGCAGGGGAAGAAGGGTCCTTACTTGTTTTTATAAAACTGGTGAAATAGCACGGTTTGTAGATTCCTTCCCGTTTGACAGGTGTTCATGTCAGGCCCAATAAGAATTATGCCAAGCAGAGTAAGCACCGAGGAACTGTGGTACAGCAGCTGGAAATGTTGGGGGAAAGTTGGGTTCCAGCTGAGAACATTGCACCTTTAATGCCTCATGGTTGAATATGAATGGGGTGGAAACCATAATTATAAATTATACGAGGATACCAAAAAAATGCAACTTCTGTGTCATAAAAGCAACGTGGGTTCTACCTGGTCCCTTTTGGGCTAAATAAGCTGTTTGATCAGCTTCTCTCAGTCTCTGTGGATGTCCTTATAGGAATCTAATTGAAGGACTCCTGTCCTCTTTTTATTTTTACTCTATGAAAAATGTATTGGAGATGTCTTATAATGAACTTTGATATGGTGAAATGATAATAATGTCCTAATTATATATAAAAATGTAATTACACTTGCTTCTATTATAGAAAAACTCCCTTTATAATGCAGTGTTATGTTGGAAAAAGATTTTCATTATAGGCAAACTCCTTTACTTGTTAATTTGAGCTCTGATTCATCACTTTAATATTGAAAAAGTTCTTTGTCAGTTACTTTTGATGTGTCTCATTTATGGTTCATTTCATTTCCTGGGTACCACCAGGAGCCCGAATTCAAACTTCTCTGAAACACATAGAAATATATCTTTCAAAAGGAATTCTTTTTTCTATGCAGTGAAACGGTAGTAGTCAAAAAAATATTTCAGACCTCATTCACTTGATCTCTAAAAACTTTTGTTTTGAAATTTGAAAATAAAATATATATGGCTTCTCAGATGTCTAAAAATCTGTCAGTGCATAAGGGGGTAGTATGTAGACTATTTAAAAACAGATTTTAGTTAATAATCAATTATATAAGTTACTTAATGGCATCCAAATGCTATGGCTTCTTTTTTACTCCTTTTGGGATTTCTCAGATCATCATTTCACCAACTCAAATGCAAAAATGAAAAATGCAAAAAATCCATCTTCTTTGCTCTTTTTAACAAATCTAGTCAAAGTTTTGGTAGGAAAAATAATTAGGTGGTTAACATTAATTTTGAGTTATTCAGTTATTCAGCTGAATCTGTCCACCACCATCATCAGGTATGCACATTCATATTTAACACTTAAAAAATATTAAGCTATAAATGGCCAGAATCAACAAAAAAATTTTAATTTAAACAAAGAAGACATTTTTAAATGTTTCAAGAAAAATCCAAAAATTAATCTACAACTACCACACAGTATTATGTTTAATTTAGGGTATTTACTTTAGATTTTAAGTAAGCTAACAAAAAAGAAATTTATTTTCAGAGGGTTGGGTCCTTAGAAGTGAGACTATGATTCAAATAAGCCTGACTTTTGACCATCAGAATTACTTCCTATGTTTAACATTCTACATTTTGTAAGTAGAATAGGAATCTTGAAAATTCTTGAGAATTTCAATTTCTTTCATAACCTCTTCATGAATTTGGCAACTCTAGCAATTTCACTATAACTTTAGTTATAGGACTTCAAGAGAGTCATGATGGATTCTTTCCTCTCCACTGCCCCAACTCAATAGACAATGTTAATTAAGCCTTTGGATTCTACCTCTCCAATAGTTCCCAAATCCACTGTCCTTCCCCACATCTCACTCAGATTCCTGCAATGGCCTCTTTGTCTCTATGCTTCCTCTTCAATCTATTCTCTATAAATCAGTGCATGATCTTGTAAATCATACACCAAACCAAGCCATTTTTCTGCATAAATCCTTCCTGTGGCATCCCATGCACTCAGAATGAAATTCAAGATCCTTACATGGCACAAAAGGCTGGAGATGATCTGATTCCTATACATACTCCAACTCTACCTCCTGCCACTCCTCCTTCCTGTTCACCCATATTTACTGGGCATTTCCACCCCATCAGACTTCTGCCCACATTGTATATATGAATCATCTCTGAAGTTATCATACGAATGTAAACATGAAATGTCTCAGGTACGACAATGTGGATTCATGAGTCCCACAAGGGATATTGTGCTTAATATTAACAGAAGGAAGACATGGCCAAGAAAACACATCAATTTTCAAAAAAAAATAAAATAGAGAACTAATTTTAGAATTATCTTGGTGAAAGAAAAATATGATTAAATGACCTGCTTTAATTTCTGCTCAAAGGGATAAGTCTAACAAGAGATGATACAAAAAAATTTCAAAAGAATTGAAAATTAGAATTGAAAAAGTCCCTTTCGGCTTCTTGGACATTCTGAGGTTTTTATTTCTCTGTTTATAAGATCTTTCAAGTTATCTCATTTTAAATATTAAAAAGCATAAAAAAGTATATATATGAATAATCTCTGAAATTATTTTTCAAAGAACATCTTTCCTAGTAAATTAGATAGTATTTATTTTCTTTTAATTACTAATATTTAAATCCAAAGGCTGAATGTAAAATGACACCCAGTGTGATGTTTCTGAAAAAATTATGTTCAGGGGTATGTAACAGAATCCCCAAACTGAACTGTCTAGACTAAGGTAGAAGTTTATTTTTCTCCCACCTGTAAAAAGTTGGGGGCTAGGCACTCATAGGCTACTAGTAATACAGAGGCAAGCCAACTCTGCTTCTTTTAGCTTTGTGTTCTACATTCTTAGTCACAGCTTTATTTTCAAGATTGACACATAGCTCAACATGGCTGCTATAGCTCCAGCCTAACAATCCCACGCTAGGCAACAAAAAGAAGCAAGGGGAGGAAAGGCAAAAGGTCATGTTTCCTAGCTGAGACAATTCCCCTACGAGATTCCCCAGAAATCTTACCAGTGTCTTAATACCTGCTACTTCTATCTAATTAACCACCCTTATCTGTAAAAGAAGCCAGAAAATAATAATCTTTTATTGCGGCAGCTTACTGTTTGGAATAAAATCATGATGTTGTTTAGTAAGGAATAGGGAAGAAGAGATATGGAGAAAGCCACATACTGTAATGCTGGAATGATTTATGTACCCGCGGATAAACATTTCTGACCTTATGGCTGGCTTCTTCTCACTTTTTAGGTCTCAGCTACGATGCTACCTCCTCAGCGAAAACATCCTCACAACTCAAGTCTGTAGGAGCCTCCTTCTAACCCTGCCCATTTTCTCTCCATTAAACTGTTAAATAGAGCTTCTGAAGCACTCAACACAACTAGTAATTGATGCCTTGATGTATTTATTTACTAGCTTATCATTTGTAAATCCCCAAAGAGAGTGAAAATCTCATGAGAGTAGTAGTCAGCCTCGATCACTGCGGTATACCAAGTCTCATGTCTGATACATTGCGGGGTTCAATAAATCCTTGTTAAGCAAATAGGAAAGAAAAATGCCAAGAAAAGTATTATTCCACTACTATATAAAAACATCATTTTTCCAACATTTTCATTTTGTGAGACCAATTAAGCCTCAAATCGCCTCTTGCAGTTATGATCTGTATGAGGCATGAGAATCGGGCTTCAATCCCAGCCAACTGAAGGGCAGTCCAGTTGGCTGGGAATGTACTACTGAACCTAAGAACGTATCTCCTTCTGCAGAACATGATGGGACTGCTGGACTCATCTGCAAGCTCGGCTGTGGAAGTGTGCAAGGGAAAAGCCCCACTGAGCACATGGTCTTGCTCAATTATTCCTCGTAGGAACCTAATCAGATCACACATGTAGCGTGTTTTGCTCCTTTAATATATCAAAAGTTTATGGAGAAAGGCGATTCTAAAGCTTTTTTCTAACTTAGCATTTTACCTGGCATTCTTATGATATAAATGGAAGGATGGAAAAACTGAAAACGATGGAAGAAAGGGAGAAGGAGGGGCCAAGAGGGAGGGAGGAGATAAAAGAGCAAGGAAATGAGTGGAAAAAAATCAGAAAATGGACCCTTCAGTAGCAGAGAGTACTCTTCATTGTGGCAGTTTGAGTGCTAGTCTTTGGAGAATTGCTGGAAGACGAGTTAGCGTCAAATTCTTCAAGTAGCTCATTAGGGTAAAGCAAAGCCTGTGATGAAGGGGCAGCACCATGTTGGAAGAGCCAGGGGTTCCTGTTGCCCTAAATTATTAAGGAGTCGGTATTCAGCGGGCCACTGCCTGCCCGTCTGTCTGCAGCAGGTGGTGCCCCTCTGCCTTTCTCTGGAAAGCAGCTGCTTTCTCCCAGCCTCCCCAGAGCTTGCAACAGCCATTTGTTTAGATTTAAGACAGATACTGTCATTATTTTGTGCAGAACTTCACAGAAATATTTCCTAGTAAATGCTTGAACCGCCTGAGCAGCACCAGGCAGGCTGCTGGCTTCATTAATAATGCATTCATGCTTACCAATAGGTTTAGACAACCGGTATTTAGAAGCTTCTGCAGAAGGAGTGGAGTGGGTCTTTTTTCACACCAGTTAGCTTTTCTCTGTCAGTTCCTTGATGTTGACATTACATCCAACTGTGTTCTGAAAACCAGAGGTGCTAAAACTGTGTCTGAGCTGTTCCCTCTCGCTTTGGAGCGCTTCCTGATGGAGCTCGGTCATGGTGGTCGGCCTCCCCCTCCTCCCCTCGCTGCCTTTCCTTTCAAGTGTACTCTAAGGACAAAGTATTTCCAATCACTTCGCTGGAAAGCTTTTTACAGGGTGGCCCCTCACACTCCATCAATGCGAGCTTGTGCTTGCTGGCACTGCTTGGTGCTCCGTCTGTTTCAGTCGATCGCAGTAGGCCTGAACTCCGTGGCAGACATTCTGTGCATGGCAAGTCACATGCTATTTTTAGATCACTCACAGTCACAAGAGCAATGTACCTTCTAGATCTTTGGGTTTGAATAAATATCCGTTAGAAAGGCTACCACGAAATCCAATCTTCTGGTCTGTCTGCAACCTGTTTGTACCTTGCCAAAAAACAATGACAGAAGCAATGAGGTACTTTGAAATCCTGTAGAGCATCAGCGACAGAAAGCAAAGCCATGGAAATACAAGCAAAAGATGATTTGTTAAATGCTGGAGTGTGGAATACATCAATGTAGCAATTTCTTTCACAATGATGATTTCTCTGGATTTCCTTTCTGAAGCCCATGTATCATGGCTGCCTATCAAAAGACATAGCTATCCAAGACAAAGTGTCAGAGAAATTACACAGAAGGAAGCTTAAAATTTTTTTCTAGAGCCATTCATTTAGAAATACAATATACATATCTCTGCACATAAGTAACGTGATTACAGAATTCAAATTGCATGTACCAATGCACTAAAATTCCTATGTTGTATTTTTCCTTGCAAGAAATGAAAAACGTGGGAAGCAGAATAACGTCCACCAAATATGTCCATGTCCCGTCCCAGAACCTATGAACATATTCTTTTACATGGCAAAGGGAAATGAAGGCTGCAGGTGGAACTGAGGTTGTTAATAAGCTGATCCTGAAATGGAGAAGTCATGCTGGGCTATCCAGCTGAGCCAATGGAATCCCACGGGCCTATAAATGAGGCATGAGAAGGCAGGAGAATCAGAATCAGAAAGATGGTGTTACAAGAAGGACTTAACTACCATTGCGGGCTTTGAAGATGCAATGGGCCAGTAGCCAAGGCAGCAGGTATGCTCTAGGAGCTGGAGAAGGAAGAAAACTGATTGTCCCTTAGAACCTTTGCTGGGACCTTGATGATAGCCCTGTGAGACCTATGCCAGCCTTCTGGCCTCGGGAACTACAGGATGATAAATTTGTGGGGGGTTTTGAAGCCACCAGGTTTGTGGTAATTTGTTACAGCAGTAACAGAAAACTAGAATAAAGCCGTTTGTAGAAAAAGCTTGAAAATTACAAGTACTGAAATAAAGAAGTTCAAGGTAAATTATGGCAATCAAAATAACCACCTAAGAATGGCCATCCCCCTACACTACAGGCAGCATGGTATTTCTTGAAGACAAAATAGCACTATTTATCAAAAATAAAAACAATGTTTCCATATTTCCTGATGATGAAATTGTGCTTCTTAGAATTGTCTTTTTGTTATAAAGAGCAATTTCATATGCAAATATAAGCACATGCCTTTTTGAAGCATGATTTAAAATACTAAACAATTAAAAACAACCAAAATATGTAAACAGTGTGGGGTTGATTAAAATAAATGACTATATTTACAGCCAATAAAAAATAATACTGTCAGAGAATATACAATGACATAGATAGATCTCAAGATTTATTATGTAAAAAAAGGTCTGCTAAATATTATGATTCCATTTACATAGAATATACACATTTATACACACTGGAATGTATTTACAAGACTCCAGTAAAAGATCAAAAAATACTAACAATGATTATTTCTGGGAATGATAGTTACTATTTTCTTTTTCAAAATTTACCAAAATGAAAATGCATTATTTTTATAGTCAGAACCTGCCTACAACAAACTCCATTTTAAAAATTACCTGCAAGGTATGTCTTTCCCTAATTCAAAACAAGGGTAGGTTGAGACTATTTACCTTCCTTGGTGTTCATATCCTCTGCCCAAAAATAAACAACTATTAAATTATCTAAAGTAGTGAGAATTCTGAGCCGAAAGCATTTTATATGTGCAGAGAAGTGAACTGAGATGGGTCACATGCCATCAACAACTGACAGACTGAATTTAACCCCAAATACAAAACATGCCTGAGGGTTGTTTGTTCCTGAGGCAGAGCAGGATATTTGGAAGCCAATGAGTAGGTGGGAGAAGGCTTGCTCTTTCTGCACAGTACGATATTCTCCTTCCAGGCTTTGTGGGGTATCAATGTGAACCCACCACACGAGACTCATCGGACAGAGAGAAGAGTTTCTCTGGCATACCTGAATGCTTCCCCAGGCTTTGGAAGCTTCTGATGTCTCTGTTCACTGAATTGTGATTTCACAGCAGCCAATATATCTCTGGCCCACAAATGGACAAGAGAATAAAGCTTTTGTAACCATCTTATATATATATTCCATATATACACTATAAGTATAAATATATATGCCCTAATATATATGCACATATATACATATATACATATATGTATAAATGTGTGTATTCTATATAAATGGATTCATAGTATTTTGTAAACCTTTCTTTACCTAATAAATCTTGAAATCTATCTACGTAGTGTATATTCTCCTACAGTATTATTTTTATTGGCTGCAAATATAGTAATTTATTTCAATCCTATCTAATAAAAGAGTAATATGCAAATTGAACATCACAAGATGGCTGCTCCCATGTGGTCAAAGTTGGCCACCACAAGATGGCCAGCAAGGGAGGGCAGTTGGGAGGGACCCATGACTGCAGGGGAAGACAGTTGTAGAGGAGAGCCAGGCCTGCAGGGGAGGACAGCTGGGGGTGACCAGGCTGGCAGAGGAGGGAAGTTGTAGGGGACCCAGGCCTGCAGGGGAAGGCAGTTGGGAGGGACCCAGGCCTGCGGGGGAGGGCAGTTGTTGGGGACCGAGGCCTGCAGTGGATACAGTTGGGGGGGACAATCCTGGCAGGAGGAGAGCAGTTAGGGGAAATCAGGCCGGCACAGGAGCAGTTAGGTGTTGATCAGGCTGGCAGGGGAGTGGATAGGGGCAATTGACAGGTGAGAGGTTGGGAGCCAGCAGTCCTGGATTGTGAAAGGGATGTGTGACTGCCTGATTAGGCCCGATCCCACCAGTGGGATCGGGCCTAAACAGGCAGTTGGACATCCCTCAAGGGGTCCCAGATTGAAAAGGGTGCAGGTTGGGCTGAGGGACACCACCACCACCCCCCACTCCCACTCCGTGCATGAATTTCATGTACTGGGCCTCTAGTTACTATATATAAAACCATATATATCTTAACTAATAAAGTGTAATATTGAAATTAACCGTTTCTCCGAGACGGAGTAAGCCACGCCCACCAGCCAATCAGAGCGGCTGTAAGCAAATTAGCCCAGCCAACATGGAGGCCGCCACTCACAGACCTGAGTAAACGGCAGCTTCCATTGCAGCAGGAGTGAAAGTGAAACTGCCGCCAGCTCTGCTTAAACTGACTCAAGTAAAACAGACGTTTGAAACAAAATAACAATCATAGAATCCTCAGGAGCTTAAGGAAACAGCAGGCCTAAGAGTAACATTGTCTCATTATAGACACCACGAGGTGAAGCAGAGAGGAGGCTTCGTTAGTTAGTAGGCTGGCTTAAAGGAACAGCATCAATTATAGAAGATAAACAAACCCCAGAAACCTGCATCCAGCCAGCCTTCCTGGGACATTCGGTCATTGGAAGCTGTGGGCAGCCTTAAAGCCTGAAAGTGCCAATCAGCCCGTCACCCACGCTAGCCACAACCCAATGGGGTGAGGGATGTTCCTGGGGGGCTTGGCCAGCCTGCACACAGCCATCAGCCCCTCACCCAGGCTGGTCAGGCATGCCAGCAGGTGGACATCCCCAGAGGGGTCCCAGACTGTGAGAGGGCACAGGTGGGGCTGAGGGACCTCCCGAGTGCACAGAGCGGCTGCAGGGCGGAACAGCACAGGACCCAGGACCCTTGAGTGTGAAAGAGGCAGCAGAGTTGGCGGCCTGCTTGGCGGCTGCCCAGGCCCTTTGCGGGGCACCGGGGAGCAGGAAAACAAGGCTGAAGTGGCCAGGGTCCTGCTTGGCAGCTCCCCAGACCCCTTGGCGGCACCGGGGAGTGGGAAAGGAAGGCAGCAGGGCACTGATGAGTGGGAAAGAGTCAGCGGCCTGCTTGGCAGCTCCCCAGGTCCCTTCCAGGGATCAGGGAGCAGGAAAAGGCTGGCCTGACCACGAGGTGGGGTTTTCCCTGCTTTCTGGTGGCTGGAGGAAGATGGGCAGTAGGCAAGCTTGGGAGGCAGGCAGCACCCAGCCCTGGCCACAGGTCACAAAAAGAGAACAACATGTAGGGGAGGGCAAGAGTCTGAGAGATCAACACAGAGGGGGTGCCTGCTCCAAGCCTGGGAGCAGGCCCCCAGCAGGTAGATACACACAGGAGGACTGCTTCGAACCTCAGATGCAGCTGGGGGCAGGTCCCCAGTGGTGACACACACACATGCACACACACACAAAAGGCGCCTGGCAGACTGGGGCCATCATAGGACATCCACTGAGGGGTTCCAGACTGTGAGAGGGAGCAGGCAGGACCCTCCCCGTGCACGAATTTCGTGCACCAGGCCCCTAGTATGTATATACACATACACACACACACTCTAGGGGCCCAGTTAATGAAATTCGTGCCCTTGAGGAGGTCCTCAGCCCAGCCTGCCCCCTCTCACATATGGGGAGCCCTCAGAGGGTGTCCTACTGACAGCTTAGGTCCGCTCCCTGATCCCCTTGGGGAGTGGGCCTAAGCCGCAGTCTGGCCTCCCTTTGTGGAAGGCGACCAGGCTAATCAGCAGCTGCAGCTACTGCCAGTTACCACAGCCACCAAGGAGTTTTCATCAACATGGACTCCAGTCCCTTCACCATGAAAAAAATCACAATTTTCTTTAGGCATTTTCAAGATGTGTCTTTCATAGAATATGACATTTCTTTCTTTCTTTCTTTCTTTCTTTCTTTCTTTCTTTCTTTCTTTCTTTCTTTCTTTCTTATCCTCACCTGAGGATATTTTTCCATTGATTTTTTAGAGAATGTGGAAGAGAAGGGAATAACAGACAGAAACATCAAAGTGAGAACACTTTGATTGGTTGCTTCCTGCATATGCCCTGACCTGGGCCCTAGCCAGAGAGGAGCCTGCAACCTAGGTACATGCCCTTGGACAAACTGAACCCACACCCTGCAGTCAGCAGGCTGAGGCACTATGCACTGAGCCAAACCGGCTAGGGCAGGATATGACATTTCTTAGCCCTCTAGCAATAGACTTTCATTTTTCCCCCTCTAGAGTGTGGTAGAAAAACCCTAGACCACCTTTTTGGATTCTTATTTCCCAAGTTACTAAGAATATTACCAGTGGAATACAGGGAGCTTAGCCAATGAGTTATAAGAAAAGGTATTTCCTCTGTAGTTCACTCTGATCACCAGCTCCACCCCTCCCCAAGCCTGTAACCTCTGTCCAAGGCTGCAGGCCTGGGCAGGGGACTCCCAAACCCTTCTTATCACCAGCTTCACAGAGCTCAGGCCTCTGCCATCACCGGCTCTGATCCTGCCTACTACCATTGCCAGCTCTGCCCTTGACCCACTGGCATCTTCTGGCCAAGGCTGCAGGCCTGGGCAGGGGACCTCCAGACCCCTGCTTTGCTGGATCCACCAGTGACCAGACCCTTGTGATCACAGGCTCTGCCCCTGCCCCTCTAATTGCTGGCTCTGTGGAGCCTAGGTCCCTATGATCTCCAACCTTGACCTGCCTAGGCTTGAGCCATCTGGCCCAGGCCTTATGCCTGAGTATGGCACCCTCATATCCCTCTGATCACCAGATCCACCCTTGCCTATGCCTGAGGCCTCTGGCAAAGGCCTCTGGCCTGGGCAGGGGACCCCCAACCCTCTCTGATCACCTGTGCCGCCCCTAAGGCCCCCTGCCTGGCTAACAGGCCTGATCACTTCAGTGGTGGGGCTGAGCCAGCTGGACATTGCCACCTTGTGGCCATGGGGAGTGGCCTTCTTTGTCACAGAGTGACACCTAATTTGCATATTACTCTTTTAAGATATATATATATATATATATATATATATATATATATATATATACACACACTAGGGGCCTGGTGCACAAAAAATTTGTGCACTCGGGGTGTCCCTCAGCCCAGCCTGTGCCCCCGCTCAGTCTGGGACCCCTCAGGGGATGTCCACCTGCTGGTGTGCCTGGCTAGCCTGGGTGAGGGGCTGATGGCTGTTTGCAGGCTGGCCAAGCCCCCCAGTGTGAACCCTCACCCCATTGGGGTGTGGCAAGCCTGGGTGATGGGTTGAGGGCCGTTTTCAGGCTGCCCACAGTCCCTTCAGGTTTTGGATCCCTACTGGGGTGCCTGGGCAGCCTGAGTGAAGAGCTGAGAGCCATTTTCAGGCTGCCCACAGTCCCTTCAGGGTTCAAGTCCCTACTGGGGTACCTGGCCAGCCTGGGTGAGGGGCTGAGGGCCATTTTCAGGCTTTCAGGCTGCCACCCACAGTTCCCATTGACCCAAGGTCCCAGCAAGGCTGGCTGGAATCAGGTTTCTGAAGTTTATTTATCTTCTATAATTGAAACACTGCTGCTTTGAGCTGAAGCCTAGGCAGGTAAGGAAGCCTCCTGTTCATTTCAACTCCGTGGCTTCTATAATTGAAACATTGTTACCATGAGCAGAGGCTCAGCCAGCCTAGGAAGGCAGTTGCAATAGAAGCCTGCTGTTTACTCTAGCTCTGTGACTGCCGGCCGCCATCTTGGCTGGGTTAATTTGCATACAGCTCCTCTGATTGGCTGGTGGGTGTGGCTTAGCTGGTGGGCATGGCTTAGGTGTCCCAGAGAGATGGTTAATTTGCATATTGCTCTTCTATTAGATTAGACATATATATTTAGTTTTTCAAAAGTTTTGATTGATCCATAGAAAAATATTTGGAACTTAAACTTCCAAAGTCATTGATATAAATTTACATTTTATGGAGCACAACAACTCTTTAAAAAGTGGTATTCCAATGTTGCCCCGGTGGAATTGACTAGTAAATTAAGTTTGCTCCTTATAGTTTTAAATATCTTTTTAAAAAGTTGTTTAAATATTACTCCTTTATTCAATGGGGAACTAAATTAAGAATTTAACACAGTTTAGGAAGGTTGTATTTTTCTAGAAATATGTCCATTTCCTTCAGGTTGTCTAGTTTGTTAAAATAGAGTTGTTCATAGTATTCTTTAATAATCCTTTGTATTTCTGTAGGGTCTGTTGTTATTTTGCCTCTTTCATTTCTGATTTTGTTTATTTGGATCCTCTCTCTTTGCTTCATGGTGAGCCTGGCTACAGTTCATCATCTTGTTTATCCTTTCAAAGAACCAGCTCTTGGTTTCATTGATCTTTTGTACTGTTGTTTGTGTGTGTGTATGTGTGTGTGTGTGTTGTTTTTTGTGTTTTTTGTGTTTTTTTGTTCTCTATGTTATTTATTTCTGCTCTGATCTTTATTATCTGCTTCCTTCTGCTCATTCTGGGCTTTTCTTGTTGTTCTCTTTCTAATCTTTGAGTTGTAGAGTTAGATTATTTAATACCATTATTTCTTGTTTTTTTTGAGGTAGACCTGTAGAGCTATGAACTTCCCTCTCAGGACTGCTTTCATTGTGTCCCGTAGATTTTGGATTGTTGTGTTTTTATTGTCATTAGTTTCCCAGATGTTTTTAATTTCTTCTTTGATCTCTTTGGTGACCCAATCATTGTTTAATAGCATGCTATTTAGCTTCCAAGTGTTTGAATTGTTTTTATTGTAATTTATTTCTAATATTATGCCATTGTGGTCTGAAAAATTGACATTTTAATTCCATATGTACATTTTTTCATAAATTGGCATCAATTTATTTTGCTAGTTTTAATTCCTGTTTCCTGATGAGAATATAAGTCCTCCTCTCACAGAGGAATCTCTCCAGAAACATATTTTTGCTATTATGTGTATAGAAGAATAAATTAATATTATTTGATGACACAGGAGTGCCCCTTTTGTTTAGGAGAATTCCAAAATGGATGATGGCTTTGGGTGAGGAAGTGGGACCCAAATTTAAACCAGGAGGTTGGCCTAGAAAAGAGAGTAGGAAACTATGAATGATTGGATTGTTCCATTTACAAAATTAATGAGAACTGAGGATGGGAATAAAATGGAGAGAAAGAAGAGCAGAATAAAACAAAAGAAAAACCAGTATGTTAGAAAGATTGACCCGACAGAGAAATGACTAGAGAGAGATTGATGGGTTGGGTGCTCAAAAAGACTATTAGGAGCAGGACTTCCTGATAACCAATTGCAAGAAACTTGCCTGCCTTAATATATACTCTCTCTGTGACTCTAACTGATCAGTAAAAGTCTGTTCTATACCAAGGCTAGTATCAGTATTCTTGTCAGTTAAAGAGTCACAGTATTGCTCATCATGGAAAAGGGCACAATTGGGATAAATAAATGAACCAGGAACCTGGGACCAGAGGAGACCTGCATAATCCTAACCTTCTTCACCCACCTCAAACCTTTCCCATGAGGACATTCAAAAGTTCTCCTGGATGCTAAGTTTTCCTCTATAGGTGAAATGGAGGTTTAAATCAATTTTTCTTGAACCACAAAAGCCTGGATGACCTTTGTTAACACCTGGCTAGGATATGGTTTTGTAGGATCAGGGAGTTCTCTGATAATGTTTGCAAATCTTATGTAAGTTTGGGGATTTCTATTAGGTGCCTGTCACATGCCTAAAATATCAGTCATTTACTCATTGGGAAATTGCAATCTCATGGGAGGTGACATACCATACCTACATGAAATAACAAGTAAACAACAACTCATTATGTATGTGTATATATATACATCAGAATTTTAAACGAATATAGCAAAATAAAAAGTTGTGCCATGCAATTAAAATGGGCAAGTAAAGAAGCCGACAGCAGAAAGTAACTTTATTCCTATTGCACTGCTCATTACCTCTCATTAGACTAAGGTAAAAGCCTCCTGGCTCCCTGTCATCAGCGCTCTCATTATCAAGTTATTCTTTACTTAGCTACTAAATTAATCATAATGAGGTAGAGTCCTGTCTGGCACAATGCCTGGCACAGCATAGAGTCTCAAGAAACACTTGTTAAATGAACAAGTCAATCAGTAAGTCTTTTCCATCCTACACAAAAAATTTCAGTGTCTCATTATTTCCTATTTATCTTCCTAACACTATATCTTATTATATCTCATTATTGCTTATTATGCTCCTATGTTCCAGCTTGTTCCCATTCCTACCTCTTACTCTGCTTCCTGAACTTGGTGTGCCCTTTTTCCCATTCCAGAAGTTTGCTTTGTCCACCTTCGAAAGCCTTTCTCGAGTATCAACAGCTCTTTCTGAACAAGTTCATCTTTACCTTTCTATAGCAGTAATTACTGTTTACTTGATACTAAAGTAATTTGTGCCCAAGATATCCACCAACTGTGTAGCATAAAGGTCGGGGTACTTTGACACACACAACACAACCCACTCTACCTAGCTTACACAGGATGGGGTTTATTACAGGGCATTACATAGCTTATAGAACTACTGGTAGGCTGTTTCACATCCAGAAATAATGCAGCCAAAGTAACTGTATGCAAACAATTCCATTGTGCACATAGGAATTCCATTTCTACTGCCTCCTCTCAGTTCATGGTACCTATAACACCAGGGATAGAAGAGAGAGTATAAAATCTCAGTTGCCTTGGGGAAACCAAATACTTCCACCAAAACAGTCAGTCATCCCACACATGACCCCAAGCTCAAGTTGCTCACTTCCATTTTCAAAGTCTTAAGTGGGTGCATTTGTTTGGTGAGACCAAGTGCCCATGTGGAATACTAGCTATAAGGGAATCTGAGAACTTTTATTTCTCAGGTATCCAACCTCTATCATACAGAAAGGAGTGATAAAAGTAGTTCCCAGAGGACTGACCCAATCTAAAGCAATTGCCATATTTAGTAGGCATACTGACAAGCACAACTCATGTATGTTCATCTTTGTATTTCCCACATGCCCATAGGCAGTGATCAATGACCATGTGTCAAATGAATAAATGAATGACTAAATGTAGATTACATGTACAGTATGCAAAATAAGAGCAACAAGGAATTAAGGAAGGAGAACTGGAGTCAGTAAAAACTTTGATGTTTCTTTTTAAGAATTCTTTCATTTAAATTACCAACTACCACCCTTTCAAATGAGTTACTTAGTTTACCAAAAACTAGGAAGAAAAAGCAAGTGGCAGAGAAACAGGGTCCTTACCACAAACTGTGTCCTCTTTCTCTCACCACACGAAAAATTATACTGCACGGAAAGTAGCCATTTGTTCATTTTGCCTCCAAAAATATTGTTTATTTTTTTTTAGGAACTTTATAGACCAAGAATTAAACCTTGGTATGTATACCTCATAGATTTCATCAATTACTGAAATAACTTTTCTTATTTCTTTTAATCAAAATTTACCTAAGAGTACCTTAGCAAGTGCCAACTTAACTTCATCCACAGGTTAGGAACACAGATTTTGATAAATTCTTAATAGGTTACCTTCCAAGAAAAAAAAAAAATCCAAGAAAGTAAAATAAAGGGTGTTTTGTATTAATGATCATTTAGACATACAATATTGATAATTAAAAAGTGAATTAAAATCAGCAATGTTAAATATTTAGATAATTTATTTCACTGATAAAACCATGAAGGCCATCATTGACCAAGTATTTCATGTATTTATAATATTGGCTGCTGGCTATTGTCATCCCCAACTCCATAGCTAACAATAAGCTTTAGTTCCTTCTGCTTTCCCTAATGAGTTAGTGACAGACCATCACTCAAATGCTAGGATTATAAAGGGATTCTAAAGCAGCTTCTGGTGTCACATCTAATGGAAATAATGGTGGATAAAGAAGTCCCGATTTAATGAAAGCAAATATTTTAAAAAACACATAAAAATATATGTTTGTTCAATGAAATATTTCTTCGTTAGAGAACGAAGAGAAAGAATAGCTATTTCTCCAAGCTCTGAAGATTCTGGGAAAAAAGGAAGCTAGCTTCACATCTGCTTGCACAATCACCTATTACCCAAATAAACCACTTAAAACTTTATGCTACAGCATGTCCATAGTTTTCTTGTTAATTTTCCCATAACTCTGACTGAACAGACTACCAATAAAAACCAATATTCATGAAGCCATGAGATGCAGCTATGCTTCTAGGGAAAATAGATAAGGCAACAAGGTAACATTATGTGACCCACTTCATATCAGGAGCTGTATGTAATTTCAAATGGCTAGTGTGGCTCAGTTAGTCGGAGCATTGTTCTGTACACCAAAAGGTGGCAGGCTGGAGGGTTTGATCGCAATTAGGGCACATACCTGAGACAACCAATCAATGTTTTTGTTGTTTTACTTTTGTGAAAAAGCTGGCATCTGGGATACTGTTCAGAGGTATACACAAGCTATAAACATTTAAGCTTATTTTTAAGTGTCCATTCGGAGCTATCATATTGGACAACTATTGACTTCTGCTAACTGGCACAAGCTCAGAGTCAGTAGGGCAAATTGCTTCCCAACTTCTCGATGTATATAGAAAAGCCAACAGGGGGCTGCCTTCCAGAGGAAGGGAAGGAAGGCAAAGATGGGGAGTTTTCTGGAGTGAACCGAAGTGGGAAGTAATAAAAGGTAGGAGCTCAGAGCTAGTCTGCCTCCTTTATGCTCAGTCAAGGGAAAGATCTCCCTATTCCCTCTAAACTTCACCATTAAATGCTTGTACTTTTGCAGTTCAGAATGTAATTCTCCACTAAATGTAATGTTCAACAACTGCACACTTTCCCTTTCTTTGCATCGTTTTCAGTGGTGGTTGTGTATGGTGAAGAAAAAAGAATCCAATAACATAAAACTATTTTAATAATTTTTAAAGGAAGTTTAAATGATACACACTCGACCAGGGTCGATGAAAATAGCACTAGTGTCGAAGGGCAACAGGTTGCTAATAAATACAATAGTTTAGGAAAGTGCTGTTTCTGTCATGGAAAAACTATATTCTTGGGAAAATAATGCTACAGTAATTCATTTCTGAAAGCTATTGAGACTTCCTGGATGAGGAATGTAGTTATTAAAGGCAAAAGTACACAATATGTTGTAATGAAATGTTTGTGCTTCACACTTCATTAAATGTTTTGTGAGCCTCTGGGGAAATTCCATCTCTCACACACAGAAGCAATGTTTATACATGGGTGTATCACTAGAGGGAGTGCAGTGAGCATGTTCAAAGGAAAAACTTGCTACAACTCGGTATATGCAGTCTAAAACACAACATGAGACATGGGAAACTGTATGTATCATACTGATGGAAGAGCACACACGATTTTGCTGTGACTTTGGTTATCCTTATAGTTAATTAAAGTGTCACTTTTTCTTAATTTTAAAATAAAAAAAATTGTGGGTTTTACTTGAAGTACAGGATGACAGAGAAAATCTGATGGTTTGAATTAGTGAGATTAACCAAAAACACATCAGGAGCCCAATTCTGCAGCTGAATATGGCCACGAACGTGTTTGGGACTTTGAGATTCAGAAAGTTGGTCATTTGGGGTCTGTTGACTACAGTAAATTACAGTATTTTGAAAGTTAAAATTTAAAATAGCAGTAAAATTGTGAAGACATTTATAAAAAGTAAAGTTCATAACAGGTGGAAAAGTTCACACATAGAAAATATGTAAAAAAAATACAAAAGTAACTTTTATAAAGTCTCATCAAACAAGAGAAGTAAAACTACAGAAGTTCTTGCCTATGAACACCTTGCTTTGTGCATTGGCTTCCTTAAGAGGGACAGACCTGTCTGATTTAAATGAGTTTATTGATGCAACATTTCTAAAGAAACCAGAACAAGGAATATAAAAGGAAATCACATTCAAAAACAAAATCAGGAGAGAAATATTAACGACAATGGGCTTATGTTCTATAGACACCAGGTAAAATGTACTCACACCTGGATTCTTTTAAAAATACCATGTGAGATTTTCAAGGAAACATTCCTTTGCCTCAAGAACATTTTCCCCCTCAAGATGTGTGTTAACCTTAATGTCTTTCCCTACAGCTAGAATTTCAATTAGCTGCTTTTCTACCATGATTCTAGTCACATAAGAAAGGGAAGACTCTCCAAGATTCTGGTGCTAAGCCATATTCTTTGGGTGCACATCTAAGTTGAATTTAAGTTGAAAAATTTTAATTTCCAGGCTCTTGTATGATAGTACGGTGCTGTTTATAAGAAATGTACAACTTGAAATTGGAAACCCTTGGGTTTCCTTCTCATTAATAAAAATAACATGTTATACAAGTTGATTCATTTGTTGAATAATCAAAAATGTTATTAAAAATGAAAGCTATACAGCAGGATTGAGAGAAGATAGTGCCAAACTCTAACAAAAGTCTAAGTCTCTATAATTATTTTATCTGCTATATTTAATGATTACTGTATTATACTCTGTTAAGCATTATGATAATATGATAATGATATATTATGTTATATTACATTAGGTGTTATGATCATAAATTTTGAAAAATATACAAGCCTTTTGAAGAGTTCATATACTGAGGATTACTAACGATACAATATCAAATAGTACATTCCTGACATCTCTAAAGTAATTGTCAAATACAGTAAAATTTATATGGGTCTTTTCATAGTTCTCTTGAAATACACATGAGCATCATCTCTGGGGATAACCAGACTGAAGCACAAATGACAGATGAATATCTAATTAAAACTTCAGATGTCTATAAAAGAGCTAAGAAAATGATAAGAGTTCAGTCTATTGTCTTGGCTGCAACTTGTATTTCAGTTCTATAGGTCATTTCAACATTTTTATGCTTATTTCAAAGACATATAAGGTCTGATTTCAGATTATCTAACTTACCCAAATAAAGGTCAAAACTTATCTTAGGAAGATTTTGTATAAAAACAAAACACAACACAATCCTTATAGCAATAAAGAAAATTGTAGCTATGGAGGATGGATGGTTACTAAACTTGTGATAATCCTTTCATACTATGTATATAGATCATTATGTTGTGAATCTAAAACTAGCACAATGTTGTATGTCAATTTTATCTCATTAAAACTGAAAAATATAATAATCTTCTATAATAAAAGCAAAACATGCAAATGTGACCATTACCACCAGCCAATCAGAGCGGCTGTATGCAAATTAACCCAGCCAAGATGGAGGCCAACAGCCAATCAGAGTGGCTGTATGCAAATTAACCCAGCCAAGATGGAGGCCAACAGCCACGGAATGAGAGCAAACCAAAGGGTTCTGTTGCAACTGCCTGCCTATGCTGGCAGTTGGAAGTG
>PVJC01006649.1:0-54177 GCA_004026665.1 Murina feae | reverse complement strand
GAGTGGCGGCCTCCATGTTGGCTGGGCTAATTTCCATACAGCCGCTCTGATTGGCTGGTGGGCGTGGCTTACCCTGTCTCGGAGAAACGGTTAATTTTAATATTTCGCTTTTATTAGTTTAGATTCAAATATTTTACATTAATTTAGAGAATTTTAGGGTTGTTATATAGAAAAGGGTTTGTAATAATTGAATCTTGTAAACATTGGAAAATTCCTTTAATAAGAAATTTGCTCTAAAAGTAAGCATTGTACGCAATGCTTTTGCTTCATTCCCTCATACTCTCTGGATGATACAGTGATTCTCAACCTTCTGGCCCTTTAAATA
Source organism: Murina feae (assembly GCA_004026665.1). Classification (NCBI taxonomy): domain Eukaryota; kingdom Metazoa; phylum Chordata; class Mammalia; order Chiroptera; family Vespertilionidae; genus Murina; species Murina feae. The sequence continues at coordinate 53,852 of PVJC01006649.1, read as the reverse complement.
CAGTTCCTCATGTTGTGACCAAATCATAACATTATTTTCGTTGCTACTTCGTAACTGTAATGTTGCTACTGTTATGAATCGTAATGTAAATATCTGATATGCAGGATGGTCTTAGGCAACCCCTGTGAAAGGTTTGTTCAAAGGGGTCGAGACCCACAGGTTGAGAACTGCTGAATCAGAAAGTGAGCTCACTCTCAGTATTAGATGTGGTGTGAGGACTTCCGTTCAGTTAATATTTTGGTGTACCAATGGCCACCTAATAGTTTACTCTTTCTCTCAGTCTTTCATTCTTCCATTTTCTCTCCTCTTACATTTGTACCACACATGTTAATTTAGAATTAAAATCCCATGTGATCAAGAACATAATAAAACATTTAGGTTTGAAACTACGACCTACTACCTCTTGATAGTAATTCTTCTGCCTTCTTCCTGCTTCTTCCTCCCCTCCCACCCCCAGCTAAATTGTTCCCTGATCCCCAGCTGCCACCTTGACAAAAACTGTGTGTCAGTGCCTAGCATGTAGACCTATAATTTGCAATTTTATTCTTCAGTCTCAATAGGGTACTTCCTGCTGCCAAGGATTCTCTATTTTGAAATGAAAGATGAAATAGACACCTGGAGAATTCTCTTCAACCAGTCTCTCTTCCAGTGAGGAGTCTGAATAGGGCAGAGAAAGGGGCTTACAAGGTGATGGAGAAATAATACTCAGTGCAAGAAAGAATTCCTGAGGGGAATGATTATTATGTGCAAAGGCCAGCAGTGTCCCCACGGGGAAAGGAGACCCAGTGCTTCAAAACAAACATTACTTTTGGCTACTTTTTTTAGATTATTTGACCAGAACAGACATTTTTCTTTCATTTTTTTAATTTAAGTATTTTTCTGAGAGATTTTGTTGATCTAGGATGACAACACACTTAATTATACAGTTTGAGGTTAAAATTGACATGAAAGTGACAATTCAGTTTTTGATGAGCCCGACCTCAGAATACGCAACTCTACCTACAGTTATCAGCCACGGTGACCACCTGCTTCACTCTTAGAGCTTCAAATCCATTCAAATGCAGCCACAACTACATTTATTTTTGCCATCAAATTTAAATCAAAGTATTGGGGGGGGGTTCTTTTTCTTTCTTACCAGGGGGTAATTTTTCTCTAGGTTCAAAAATAGGCAGAAAATGGGACAAATTATATTGAAACAGTGTATTATATTATACCATGACAAGCACTGAGGCAAACCACCCATCCATCAGCAAAGTTGATATTACACCATAGTTTTGCCTGACTGGGGTTTTGAAAAATGCTTCTCAAGGGATTGCTTTTGGGCCATGTATGACACCAGAGCTTTTCCTCAAAGGCATTATGCACTTGTTAGCCTCACTTCCCTCTACCCATGTATTTTTCAATGCTTTTCTTTATGCTGGTTTTTCCCACTTATTGTGGAACACAAAAACAGAAATATTCTGCTCCTACTCTGTTCAGAACAGAAAGAGGGAAGGGGAAGGAGACCCGTAGGGGAAAAAGCAGTTTCACTCATTTATTCATTCGGTCACCATTTATGGAAGGCTTACTTTGCCAAGTGTGTTAAGAGGTACCAGTTTACAGTGGAGAAAAAGACAGGACTCCTGCTTCATGAAGTATCCATTTATCAGTAGGAGGGGAATAAGCAATATATAAATACACATAAATATCAGATTTTAGATGATAGGTTATCATAGGCAATAATAAGCACTATGAAGGAAATAAGACAGTGATATGATATGGAGAGAAGAGGGAGAGGAACTCTCAATGAGGGCAAGGTCTCCCTGAGATAACGTTTAGCTGAAACATGAAGGTTAAGAAGGAGCCAAATATGCAAGATCCAGGGTGTTCCCAGTAGAAGGGACAGAGAGTGAAAAGCTCTGAGGAAAGAAAGATCTTGGCCATGGTGTCTGGAGTGGAGCCAACTAAGGAGGAGTGATGTGGGGAGAAATCTGAGAGGCAGCCAGGGGCCAACTGCATAGCCTCAGGAGAAAAAATGGATGCGACTTTCCCTGTCTGTGAAGGCGGCAGAGGGCAGAAAACGTAGCATGAAGGGGGTGTGTACATTAGTCTGAAGGTGTATAAAGATCATGTGAATCAGAAGGAAAATGACATCATCAGATTCTGCTTCCTCCTTGAATCTATCTCTAAAAAGAAGGCAGTGCTGCCTTGAATGGTCACTTTGCAAATCTGCAACCCTCTTACATAGCCTCTCCATGCATTAGGGCATTGAAAAACAGCATCTTAAAATCCTGTTTGAAAATAAATTTGTTCTAAATATACACGTATGAAGCAGAGAGTGGAAGGGAATGTGCAAAATGTAACATTTTGTTCCGATGGTACAATAAGGAGATATTTCGTTTTCTTCTTTAATGTTGTTATAATAACATTTTTATAGTAAAAAAAAAAATCTATCTTTCACTTTTAGAGTATCAAAGCATACATTTTCAGCTGGGCAGAAAAGCTTTCAGCACTTAAAATAACTGAAAGTAACTTTGATTTCCATTCAAAGTATTTCATTTGGTCCAGGTAATGTGAAGCACCAGGAGATATAATGCTGGTAATTTGAATCAGTAAGTATCACTTTACCTAAGTCTAAAAGATTTAAAGAGAGGAACAGGATTCAATGAACATCCAGCTATTCTTCAGCTATTTTTTTTAATATTCAGTAAGTTCTAGATACTATTATAAAGATTCTCAATATAAACTAATCACAGGGAAATAATGCACAAGGTCCCCGCCTTATGAATTTTGTGCTCAGCATGTTTTCCGGCTGACTTACACTCTTGAGGAGATAAGTTGTTCCCCAAATAATTAAGCACTTACATCTTTAATGTGTTTTTGTAATCTGGCCTAATGATGTGACAGAGGGAATGGAGAGTGTCATATGGCCTCTGGATATAAAAATTTCCCAAGTGGCCTGGATCCTTCTATCAAAACTGCTCTAAATTGTTTATCAACTTGTATGCTTATATCAGTTTCTGGAACTCTAAATATTGTAGGTATTTTTTAAAAAGGTTTCTATCGAGAATAGGAGTTCTGTATAGTTGTAAATCTTTGTGCTATGGTTTCCTTAGATATGACATCAAAAGGTAAAATTGCCCTCAAGTCACAGTGATAGACTAAGCAAGGAACAAAAGCCAGATCTCCTGAGCTCCAACCCAATAGAAATTAGATAATCTATTTCTTTAATATCTAAGGATCTTGCATAATAGGTCCAGCCATTACTTTATGATAAAAAAGGAAGTATGTCTTTTTTAAAGTAGTGACTTACTGTAATTACAAACACTAAATTTAATGCATACAATATATTAAATTTAGTATGTAATGTTACAAGAAGAGCAAGAACTTCGAGAGGGGGTTGTTGTCCAGAGTATTGTCCTAGTGAATCTGGCATAGAGGATTGAAGCCAAGGACAAACATGGGTATCCCCAGAAACATGGAAGGGATAAGAAATGGGCTGGGAGCACAATACAACCAACCTAAAAATGAGCAAAATGCTCATATTTTTAGGGAGGGTTCTTTTGGTTTTTGGAAAATCACTTGTGATTCTTCTGTCTCTTGTCCCTTCTCATCCCCAGAGCTCTCAGGAAACCCCCGAATAGCACAGATGTCAGGTGAGGCAGGGGCATGAAAGACACAAAGAGAATAAGAAGTTGATGAGAAAGAAAAGTGTTTTCTTGCCTACTTTGTGATCGCAGCGAGAGCTGGGAAAGAGTGTGTCCACTGATCGCCTCCTGGTTCTCCTATTGACAATGGTCTAGATTGTTACTCCAAGTAGAGACCAGCATCACCTTGTTGGGAATGCAGGCTTTAAGCCCACCTCATTCCAAACCAGTCAGAATATGCATTTTCACAAGATTCTCAGGTGATGAGTGTGCTGAGTTAAATTCCAGAATTGGTGGATAGCCCACCAGTCTCCATCAGTAGTTTCTCTAAAGCTCTTCTTAGGGCTCTGCATCATAGAAATGCAGGTGCTCAAGGAAGCTCAGGTAATTGGTTAGCACCTCTTCAGCCTTGGGGAGCTCTGGCTTCTGGTTCACAAGACAGACATCATTTGGCTCCCAAAGAAAAGAAGCTATCATAGTAGTAAGAGGTGTTGAGTCAGCTGCTTCATTAACTTGACTTCCAGTCCCCAAGTTAATTTTCCAGTCTCTTTCATCTCTAAGTTAACCTTTAAAAGCTCCTAACGAGTTCCTGTAGCATCTCAGTGAATGCCTTTTCATTACATTTCTATGCTTTCATCCATGCAAAGCAGGGAAGTACTCCTTTCTCGGGAATTAATGTCACATCTCCTGTCAAACTCTTCATTTTCACAAGTTCAAATTAATTATGGCTGCAGATGGTAGCGCTAAATAAAGTTCTCCATTGTGAACACTTAATCAAATCAACATTCCCAACAGAAATGTCTGTCTTGTGGTAAAAACCTGTTGCTGTGAGTTAGTTGAGATTTTCAAGTTATGTTGAGGAGTCCTTTATCCTAATTTTATTCCAAGGCAAGGATTGCTATGGAAACTCATATGCAGGCTTAGAAATATCTCATTAGGGTTTCTTTTGTCTAAATAGTAAAGAAAATGCTGGCATTGCATTCGCATTTAACACTACACAGCCTGTGCAGAGCAGCAAACAGCCGAGCTGGTGGAGGCGCATCCAGCTATTGTATGGGTGCCCAGTTTTCCCCATCTACGGCTGATCTAGAACTTTTCTTCCAACCACTAAACTGTGTTAGGACGATCTCATCACTTGGCAGCATTTCCACCAGAGGGTAAGCACCTCAGAGAAAGGGGAAAAATAAAACCAACAAAACAAAACTAATGGTGAAAGATTGCTTGTGAAAGATTGCTTTTATGAGTAATGTTTTACTGGAGAAGGTTAAACCCAAGCACTAAAAATGTTTCCTTGTTTGATGGCAGATGCTTACCTGTTCTTTTTTTTTTTCTTTGCCTGGTCTACCCAGGCAATAAAGATCTGTCTTCTCTGACTTAAAGAAATCAATATCAATGGCACTAAGGATTTTGTTTTGGTTTTATATTTTAGTGGCAGGAACCCAAGGAGAGAAGGGAACCTCTACCCCCTGGCAGCTGCGTCCAAGCAAGGAATTGGTCCAATGTTTTAAACATAGACAAAATTAAAATTTTCAGTTTAAAAATCACTAGCCCTTCTCAGAACCTTATTTTCACTGAGATAGATTGAGAAACTTGAGAGACCAGTAATAATTTATAGCTTGGGTGGAATTCAACTTATTCAGTGAGAGAGAGTCAAGACCTTGAGTTTCCATTCTCATCTCTATCACTTTCTCATTAGTTGATTTTTTTTAAAAGTCACTCATCTTTCTGAATTTTAGTTTTCTGTTCTGAAAAATGGGCTAAGCATTGTGGTAGAAGGAACTCTGTCTGCCTTTGGAGTCAGGCAGCCAGACTGGTCCCTGGGCATAAATCCACAGACTTGCAAAGCAACTTTACTTACATGATTTAATTGGTTCCTTTCAATAACTGTACAGTGTTCCCAATCATCACCCCCTTACAGAGACCAAAAGATAAGAGCCTGAATACTGTCATGTCACAACTTTAAATTTCCTAAGCTCTCACCTATACACACTCACACACATTTTCCCTCATATTGAATAAATATGCTTTTATGTAATAAAAAATACAGTCTAAACCTATTCATAGTAATGAGAGCTAGTATTTTATGCATTGGAAACTTGTCTAAGCAATTTACATGCACTTTACATTGTTAGGTATTTGACTCCTCCTAACAATGCTATGACATAGGGAATATCAACTTTATTTTAGGCAAGAGAAACCAATGCTTAAATGAAATAATTTGGGGGAACTTATTTAACAAAAGTCAGCAGATGGACTAGAACCCAGAGAGATTATTTCTGATACATGCATGCTTAATACATTATGCAATTCTATTTCTCTGAAAAACTTCTGTCAATGCTGAATCACTTATGGTTAATATGTGGGGGGGGGGACCTTCAATAATAATAAAATTCAATTAATTCCATTCCAACAGTCACCTCTTCCAAAAGAATATTTAAGCAAAAGATTTTCTAAGCTTCACAGGTATTACTGAAGGATCTGAAATAAGTTCCATATAGATCTTTCTATAACTTTACACATAAAGTCAAGCTCTCTCGCTCTGATTTCCAATCAAACCTCTAGCTGACAGTCGCATTTAGCACTTAATCATCCACAATGTCGGTCATGCTGAAACTTCCAGTCCAACCAGGTCCAGAACCTACCATGGAGAACAGAAAGTGACCTTATTTACCCTGTCGTATGAACAGCCAGCCAAGGTCATGTTTGGGGTTAAACTGACACCTGACCTTTTGTTCCTGGAGTAAGAGCTGTCTGCTGTGGCCATGGCTTCACCAAACAAAACATAATGTCCTTAATATGCAATGTGTCCCAAGTTCCTATGCAAGCCATCGAAGAACATTATGTCTCTTCCAGGTCTGAGAAGGAGAAACTTGAGCAAATACAGTAATACAACCAACCCAAATGCCCTAATTCTTTGGAAAGAGTCGTAAAATTATTTTACATTGACATAGGAATGTTTTAGATGTTCACAGTAAAATCTTCTAACTTACCTGGAAAAAAAAATGGTATTCCTCAGCCCCATTATCATAGATTTTTTTAAAGTAATACTTGAACATTCTTATAAAAATCAAATACTGTTAAAGGCAGAAAAGATAAATAGTACCTTAGCATATATAATTCCACTCCTAGTTTTCATTTTATTTAAGAAACTAGAGGTCTGGTGCATAAAAATTTGTGCACTCGGGGGAAAGGGTCCTTCAGCCCGGCCTGTGCCCTCTTGCATTCTGGGACCCTCAGGAGATGTCCACCTGCTGGCATGCCTGGCCAGACTGGGTGAGGGGTAGAGGGCCATTTCAGGCTGCCCACAGCACCTTCAGGGTTCGGGTCCCTACTGGGGTGCCTGGCCAGCCTGGGTAAGGGGCAGAAGGTCATTTTTTCAGGCTGGCCACAGCCCCTTCAGCATTCGGGTCCCTAGTGGGGTGTATGGCTAGAAGCAGGTATCTGGGATTTATTTAACTTCTATAATTGAAACTTTGTTGCCTTGGTCCCCTGCTCAAAGCCTGGATTGCCCTTGGCAACCCAAGGTCTCAGCCTGGCAGATATCTGGGATTTGCTTCTCTTCTATAATTGAAACTTTGTAGCCTTGAGTAGAGCTCAGGGCCTGCAGGGCCCTGGCTTCCTCATTGCCCAGGGCAACTCTTAGTTGAGTTAATTTGCATATTTGCTCCTGATTGGTTGGTGGGCGTGGCTTTGTGTGTGTAACAGAGTAAGAGTTAATTTGCATATTACTCTTTTATTAGATTAGATGATACACAACATCTAGCTATCTCTTCAAAGCAAAATGTTCATATTTCTAATATTTCTTTTATTTTTAGTTTTAGACATGGATCTTCTGTCATTATCTCATCCACACCATTACTACACCAATTAAAGGCCAAGAAGTGTGTTTTTTGGAGTTGCCTGTCCCATGTGTTCCAGAGCTGGCCATCATGTGAGATTAGGAAAGTAGCTGTACTAGAATCTTCTTCTGGGGAGGCCATCTGGTCAGGTGTGTGTGCAGCTATAACTTCACTGTGGCTGACACATTTACACAGGTGTCAGGTGTCACTCTTCTGCCTCAGACAGATCCTAACTGTCACATGTCCAACCCTGCCTCAGCTGCTCCCTGAATTTCTGTACCAGATTTACAAATGATTGCTCTCTTCTACCCAATCAGCTCTTCCAACAGTACCGCAATCTCCTGATTCTATATAAACATTTTATGTTCAGAGTTCAAAGAATGGTTTCTTTTTCCCTTACCAAATACTGACTGACATGTCTGTTGGCAGTGGAATTGATCTCAGGGAAATATAATCTTAGGATAAGAATCTGGACGTAGTTCTCTGATATGACTAGATTCCAAAGTAAATGTAATAATAACATATCTATGTTGTTTGATAAGTGGGAAGTCCTATGACCCACAAGGACAAAATAACAGGTAAATTATAATGATCAGCTCATTATAATTGGAATGAAATGCATATTAGACAATATGTTTTTGAAAGATAAAAAAAGATGGCATAGTAGAATATTTTAGTAGTAATAGAGTATAAAGCCATGAGGTTTGTTGATCCCTTCTTCCCTTAAAGAAACCTCCTGATATAATATCAACAATTTACACTTTATAATTCATGTTAACCTTCTCCAATGGGACCAAAAATTACTTCATGGGTAGTAAATTGAATAAAGGAAAATACTCAGAAATTAGAAGGATTACTAGACACCGACTTAACTGGCTACAATAGATTGAATTACTATAGTTAACTGATGCTAATTCCTAGGGGCTCAAACAAGATTAAGATCCAACAATCAGAGCAAAGGCCTATAAAATCCAGGGAATTAACCAAGTTTCCCTTTAATCAAGATTAGAATGGGTCTCTCAGGTTCCTAAACTCACTGTATGGTTATTCTTCTTGTCTTGGAAAGCACAGTTAGAAAAGACTCACTCAGCAACAGGCAGAATCCCCACTATGTTTTCTGGACTTATGAAGTGAGGGCTAGTGTAGTAGAAAAAAACAAGTAAAATCCTCTAGAACTGCCTCTGCATATCAAAAGAGTACACCAAAATCAATGCTGTTTCTTTCTGGAGGGATTGCAAAATCCCAACAACAGTCTCATTCAATTAGCATATTTGTGTGTATTAGAAATTGCTCTTGAAGAATGAAATTTAACTTACATTGAAGATAATATTCTGGATGTGGTTCTTTGCTGGTGATAGTCAATCAAGTATCTATTACCAAGTACATGGCCATTGGTATGAGTGCTTTTATAAAATATACATTTATTAATATAAACCACTAGAAATAGTTTGCTTTCACCTGACAAAGGCAGTAATACTCTTTCACTGTACTACAATTTGGGTACATCAATCTATTGCCCTACTTCATCATCGAGTCCAGATTCATCTTTATCACCTTGCATTACACAAGATATTATATTAATTAGTCACACTGACACACTGACGACGGCATGCTGACTAAATGTGATGCTGAGAAAGCAAAAATATCCGGGGAAAACCCATGCATACCAGACAGTAAGAAATAAATCCAACGAAGTTCAGGCAGCCTGCCACCTCAGTGAAATTTCTGGGGCTTGAGAGTTCTGAGGCAAGTTGAGATATTTCCTCCCCAGTGAAAGGGAAGGTGTTGCATCTCATATCTCCTTTCACTAAGAAAGAGGCACAGAAACTAGAACACCTGTCTGAATTCTGGAGGCAACTTAAACTCGAGGGAGTGTGAAGCCCATCATTTACTAAGTACTCTGTAAGGATGCCACTTCTGAACGGTTAGGTAGAGCCCAGAGTAAGAAAGGTTTTGGTGGCAGCTCCATGCTATTTGGGAAGCTGCTCCGTCACTTACACCATATGACCAAACAGCCGTACCAGCGCTTGCAATACACCTGGCTGATAAGGACTCTGCTCCTCTCTTCTTGACAAGGAGGTTATGTTTGGTTCCTTCACTCTCTTTTCAGTGGACTTTTCAGGGGGGAAAAGGCTTCTATTCAATCTTTCTGGTTGAAGTGTAACTCCTAATAATAGCATTCTTCAAGAGAATTGATGTTATGGGAATTCAGGATTGTGTTACATAATAAAGTGCAATTTTCTGTATTTACTTGTTAATTCTTATAACCCTCTAAAACACAATTCAAAGTCAATCATTGGGTTAACCAGTCCAGTTCTACTACCTACACTTTGCTTATGACAAGACCAATACTTATAACTTTTCTAAATGTAACTATCATGGCTCAACTCAAATGTTAAGAAAATGACAAATAGAGGGTTGGACTCAACTTTGGACTATAAGGGCTACTATTTCCTTATTCCAAGACCCTTGACAAATCTCTTTACCTCTCTCTGAACCTCAAGTTTAACTTATCTAAAGAGTCAGTGAAGTACTACTGTATTTACAAAGCTGATGTGAGAATTAATATAATGCACATGAAAATGTCTATACACACTAGCCCCTCAAGTTGGTAGACTATGTGGGGGTTTTTGGAACAAAGATGAAATGGCCAACATCACCATTGAGATAGCACCAAAGCGAACAAATGTTCTCTTTGTTGGTTAGCTACACCTCCTGCAAAATACCTGATGAACAACAATGAAAGCACTCTTGGCTTACAAATAGCTTTATAATTAATAATGGTATACGCAGAAAAGGGAGAAGTATTTTGAAGCCAAAAGGTCAGTAGGTTGCAAGCAAATGGGGATTTTATTTTTTGAAAGTTAAATATTTACAAAAAATTCTCTCAGCTGATACTGTACTCAAGGAGACTAAAAAATTCACTGCCAAAACTGATATTACAGCAGTTGTAGAAAAGACTCATAAATATACTTTTGGCAAATTTAAAAAATAATTTAAAGTTTGAAAAATGAAAGAAAACTAATCCATTCAAATCTATTTTTAGAAAAAGCAGCTGCTGATAATTTGATAAATTATTCATCCCAGGGTTTCGATAACCCCAAAACAACTTCTTCCACATATGTTGCAGGGGAAGAAGTATCTAGCAAAAAATGTGAAACAAAATAATTTTAGGATGCTTCAAAAATGATTAGAAAACCCGTTCATTTTCTGAAGCCTTGTTTGCTCTTAACTTTAAACTAAAATTATTCAACATTCCCACTAAGAATTTGAGGCAACATAAAAGATATTCATTAAATGAAAAAAAAAATGCTACTTTAGCAGTAGAATTTAATATATATTGCAGTGATCTTTTGTAACAGAAATAGAAAATCTGGAAGATATAGCAAAGTGTGATTATGGCATTGCCTTAACTAAGGTTTTGGCAAAAGGAAAATGCAGAGACTCAGTGGACACAGTTGCACAGCCCAGATCCCCTATAAGGAAGGACATCCTGTCACCCCTCCAGGGATTTCCTCAGCTGCAGGAAGCCACTGGGCCCAGGCTGCACTATGCATAGGCTGGCGTAGGTCCAGTTGCTGACTAATGGGAAGGGGATGTAAAGGTCAGGCTATTTCAACCCAACATGGGATAATTCTGACAGGTCATTTAAGCCTCAGAACTCCCTCTGGGTTGGATGAGATTATGATAGGGTATATATCACAGCTCAACTCTCCCTGGGCCCGATCCCACTTCCTCCTCTTCTCTTCCAATCGTCCTCCCTAATGAGCATCCTGTGCACTAAAGTCCCTCTCATAATCTGTTCCCAACAAACATTCCATAACAAGGAACAGATGGCAGAAGGTAAACATCACCTTCCCCATTATTGGTTCATTAATGAGTTCTAATTGAATGCCAATGACATAGCAAATTTAATTGTGATACTTTGCAAGGAATGAAGAAGAAAAATCCCCGCCCCAAGGATTTTATAATCCAACTAGTGGCCCGGTGCACAAAAATTTATGCACTCGGGGAGTCCCTCAGCCTAGCCTGTGCCCTCTCACAGTCTGGGACCCCTCAGGGAATGTCCACCTGCTGGCATGCCTGGTCAGCCTGGGTGAGGGGCTGATGGCTTTTTGCAGGCTGGCCAAGCCCCCCAGTGTGGACCCTCATCCCATTGGGGTGTAGCCAGCCTGGGTGATGGGCTGAGGGCCATTTTTAGGCTGCCCACATCCCCTTCAGGTTTTGGGTCCCTACTAGGGTGCCTGGGCACCCTGGGTGAGGAGCTGAGGGGCGTTGTCAGGCTGCCCACAGTCCCTTCAGGTTTTGGGTCCCTACTGGGGTACCTGGCCAGCCTGGGTGAGGGGCTGATGGCTGTTTGCAGGCTGGCCACAGTCTCTTCAGGGTTCAGGTCCCTACTGGGGTACCTGGCCAGCCTGGGTGACGGGCTAAGGGCTGTTTTCAGGCTTTCAGTCTGCCCATAGCTCTCATGACCCAATGTACCAGCAAGGCTGGCTGGAAGCAGGTTTCTGGGGTTTATCTTCTATAATTGATACTGTTCCTTTAAGCTGAGGCCTAGGCAGGTAATGAAGCCTTCTGTTGGCTTCAACTTCATGGCTTCTATAATTGAAAGAATGTTGCCTTAGTAGACTCTAGGCAGGCAGTTTCCTCCATCACTGGTGCAATGGAAGCCTGCTGTTTGCTTCAGCTCGAGGTTTCTATAATTGCAACAATGTTGCCTGGAGCACAAAGAGGCCCAGCCGGCCTGCAGACAGTTTACTCCTGCTGCAACAAAAGCCTCTGTTTACTCTAGCTCCATGACTGCCGGCCTCCATCTTGGCTGGGTTAATTTGCATACAGCCGCTCTGATTGGCTGGTGGGCATGGCTTAGGCATCACATAGAAATGGTCGATTTCAATATTACTCTTTTATTAGATTAGATTAGTGGAATATTCTTCCTGCAGAGATCTCCCTGGATAATTTTCTCACTTCTTTCAAGACTGAAAATATCACCTTCTCAATGGGGCCTACCCTAACCACTCCAAAAAAAAAATTGCAACCACCCACACTCCCATTTACCTTGCTTTGTATTTTGGTTCATTTGCTTGTTTAGTTTTCTCCTCACAACTAATACATTGACCAGAAAATGGCACATGTGACTTCCTATCACAGTGGTGAGAACTTAGCCATATGAGCACACCAAATTGCAAGGGCACCAGGGAAATATAGTCTAGTTGTATGTCCAAGATGGTAGGAAATAAAATTCTGGTGGACAGCTGGTTAACTCTGCCACGTAGCTAGCTAAATTGCCTAGATTTGTTGTTCACTATTTGTTTCTCTTACTAAAATTCAGTCTCCATGAGAATGAGAGATTTTGTAAAGTTTGTTTATTGATTTATCCCATGAACCTGGATTAGTATAGTCAACTGAGTCATGACTGATCTAGAGCAGTCACTCAAAAATATTTGTGTAATAAATGAATCAGTATCAGATGTGTGGGACAGAAAAGAAGGAGACAGGATAATCCATAAACTTGGAGCATTTGCTCTTTTTCTGAGGAACAAAATATTCCTATTAATATACAAGTGAAAAGATGAAGCACATAAATTGACAAGTGGTAATAGGGAAACTGTGTACATAAGTGTTGAGAGATTTCTTAGCCACGGGAAAAGTCCAGCTTTGGTTGAGGTCAGAAAAGGGGTACTGGATTTGGTTTAGATTAGTCAAAATCTATAAATGCCATCCTGTGGTTTTCAAATTGCTCCTAGGAACTCCAGGCCTCTTAAGAGCTATTTTATAAGTTCTTAAAATAACAAAATATTTCTATAAAATTAATTTTAAGACTTTTCTTTTTTAGTAATTGTTATGCAAGGAACAGTGTTAAATGATTATATCATTTAGCCTTATAATCCTATAAAATAGTATATGCATTTCCTTTTTTACCTAAGTATTTGAGAAAATGGAACTTTTAATTTTAACAATAAATTTTAGAATTTTCTCCATGAGGATTTCTGAGGGTTTATTGCTAAATACCATACTTCTTTTGTTGCTATTATAAATGAAATATTTTTTTTTACTTTAGTTACACTTTTAATTTAGTTATGTAACTAAATGGCATGTAGGTATTCTACATATGTGTATTGATCTTATATCCATAAACCTTTTAAGCAAGTCTAGCACTATATTAATTTGGTGATTTATTCTCTAATATCATGCAGACGTTCATAAGATCACAAAAAATAACATTTTTATCTCTTTCCAGCCAATTCTTATAGCCAATTCTTATATTTCATTTCAAATTTGTTTCATTTCACTTCAGATATTTGCTGAAGATAATGAAGATATACATTAAGATATTTAATACAAGTGAAAATAGCTGGCTGGCATACTAGATTAGTTCCTGAATGTTAAAGAATACATCTTATTTAGAGATTTGGAGGATTGCTTTGATCATGTTAATTTTCTTTTCCTTTCTCACTCTTTTTTTTAATCCTCACCCTAGGATATTTTTCCACTGATTTTTAAAGAGAGTGGAAAAGAGAGGGAAGGACAGAGAGAAACATCAATGTGAGAAAAACACATTGGTTGCCTCCTGCACACACTCAGGGTCTGGCCTAGGGAGGAGCCTGCGACCAAGGTACTTGCCCTTAACCAGAATCAAACCCAGGACCCTTTGGTCCACAGGCCAAAGGTCTACCTACTGAGCCAAACTGGCTAGGGCCCCATTCTCTCTTTTTAAAGTAGTTTTATATTTGTCGTTTTTACTCAGAACTGAATGACATTTCATTAATTTTCTTTGCTATAACTATTAAATTGATTTCCTATTTTCCTTTTTACGGCTCAACATTGTAAGATAGACTCAAACTATTATTCCAGATCCACCTTACTAAGAGAAAATTGGTTTTGTTTGGGTATAAAGAGGTTATGCAGTTCATGAGTTAGACAGTTCCCCAGCTCCTAGGATGAATTTTAATTAGTTTTAAACAAAGTACAGTAATTCTATTTTCTCTCTCAGTGGTTGGTTTAGACACGCATGAAAAACATGACTCTGGCCAATGACACATAGAGTATATTCTGCTTGGGGGATTAGCCAAAGAACATGGTAGGGACTCATCCCATTTTTTTCTTTTTTTGAATAGTTTTTGTACTACTCTCTTGCAACTATGCAAGGAATGACCCACACACTGCACACTGCAATGAGGAAAGTGAGTGGAACCTGGTTCATTGCTAACATGGTGGTGCTCTGGAATTAGCCCTAAAAATATCCCACCTCTGGGCTTCCTGTGGAATAGCATGTACTTTTTTTTGTTGACTTCTCTCTTACTTGAAGCCAAAGGCATCCTAATGTTAAACCAGTCTTGTATTCCACAACACACCCTACCCGATCCTGGTATGTTATATCCTATATAATAAAAGAGAAACATGCAAATTAACCATCCATCTGCTAAACTCAAGACATGCCCACAAGCCACGCCCACTAGCTAATGAGGAGTGAATATGCAAATTAACCTGACAAGGATGGCAGGTAATTTGCATACAAAGAGCAGAGAGCCAGCAGCTTGGGGGGACGTGGCTCCCTCGGTTAGGGAAGACCCAGAGCATGGGGAGCACCAGGAATTCTGGGAATCATAGTTCTGATGGCAGCCCCAGGACCTGAAGTGGAAGCCCAGAGCACAGGGAGCACCAGGAATGCTGGGAATCATAGTTCTCCTAGACACTAGAACAAAGTGAGCCTGGAGCAAGTTACTATTGTGGTTGGGGATGGAGGGAAAGCTATTGTCAGAGACATAAGTAAAATTAGAATGTCTAGGAAAAATTGAAGGAAAGATATCCTAAAACTTTCAGGAAATCACCAATGGAGCAAAGAAAAAAAATACCCCTATTATTCTGTGAGCAACAAACCAAACTGGGTTGAGGGTCTCAGACAATTTGCTCATATGATTGCAAAGACAGACAGAAACTCTCGGATTGGAGAGGGCTCCCCTGAGGGCTCTCAGATTGGAGAGGGTGCAAGTTGGGCTTTGGGACTCCCCCTCCTCTTTCCCCAGTGCCCAAATCTTTGTGCACTTGGCCCCTAGTCTATATATATAAAAGCCTAAGAGACCAGCAGGTAGCTGTGATGCTCACTGACCACCAGGAAGTAGATGCTCAATGCAGGAGCTGCTGAGCTGCTGTGACTTGCAGCCATGGTTCTCAGGTGACACACCCGGAACCAGAGAGAAGGGAGCCCAGTTCCGAGGGGCGTCACCCAAGAACTGCCCTCTCACAATCTGGGACCCCTCAAGGGATGTCAGAGAGCTGGTTCCGGCCTGATCCCTGCAGACCAGGCTAGAGACTTCACTGGTGCATGAATCTGTGCACCAGGCCTCTAGTGTTTTTTTTATATCATCCAAGATTCAAAATGGTCAAATTTTCCATAGAAATTCTATCCATATTCAGTAGTGAGATTGCTCATAATTTCTCTTTTTATACTGCCAATGTTCAAAGTCATAAGAGTGTCATAAAATGAGATGGAAAAGTCTCCTGCTTGTTTTAATTTTTTGACATGTGTATCAAACTGGAATAGCTTATTCCTTGACTATTGGCTGTAACTCAGCTCACTGTACAGGGCTAATTTTTATGGCATTTTGTGTGTGTATTTGTGTGTGTTTTTATAGGAGGAGGAGTAAGTGTTTTAACTAATTTGATTTTTTAAAATATATTTTTATTGATTTCAGAGAGGAAGAGAGAGGGAGAGAGACATAGAAACATCAATGATGAGAGAATCATTTATTGGCTGCCTCCTGCATGCCACTCTCTAGGGATCGAGCCTGCAACTCAGACATGTGCCCTAACTGGGAATCAAACCTTGACCTTCTGCTTCATAGGTTGATGCTCAATCACTGAGCCACACCAGACATGCTATATTTTGACTTGGATTCTCAGATAATTATTTTTTAAATCTGCTTTTCTACTACATAGAGCCTATTAATTTCTGCCTACAGCCCTAATCGGTTTGGCTCAGTGGATAGAGCATCAGCCTGCGGACTGAACGGTCCCAGGTTCGATTCCGGTCAAAGGCATGTACCTGGATTGTGGGCACATCCCCAGTAGGGAGTGTGTAGGAAGCAGCTGATTGATGTTTCTCTCTCATCAATGTTTCTAATTCTCTGTCCCTCTCCCTTCCTCTCTGTAAAAAATCAATAAAATATATTTAAAAAGAAAATTTCTGCCTACATAGCAATTTGGTTGTATCCAGTTCAATTTAATATGTGTTTATATTTACATTCACTTCTAAATATTTTCCAGCTTCTACTATGATATCTAATTTGACCAATAAGTCATTTAGGAATTTGATTTGCTATTGTTAATATTGGAGTAAGCCAGCAAATGGCAGTCAGGATTTGGTCCCAGATTTTCTGGTTGACAGTCTGTGTCCCTAACCATTAGGCAACACTTCCTCTCCACCATCCTGGCTTTGCCTTTTCTCATCTACAGAATATTGAATGATCTGTTTCTTCCCTTGAGATGAAATTTACACATTTTTTTTTCGCTTGGTATCTATCCGGCATTTCCATATGTGTGCAGTGAAGACTGGTTCCTGTAAAGTCAGCCACTATGTGGCAGAAACTGGAACTTAACCCAACTTATACTTCAAATGCTAATTTTTCTATTACTAGCAGAACTTACTATAATTCTAGATAATCAAACATTGTTTAAAAAAACCTTTTAATTCTCTTGTCTTGCAATAAATTGGATGGAGTCAGTGGAAAACTTGAAAAAAATTATTCTGAAATTCCATTTTTATTTGGTTCCCTTGGAATCTAGGAATCTAGGTGAGTTCTTTATAGGCTCATGTTTATATCCACTTAACCTAATGTGGCTCTATGACACTGATACAATATAATAAGAATGATGGCCTAGTAAGTGTGGGTAGGCCCAAACTCAAGTTTACAAGTAGAATAGAATAGACTGGATCTACTAGCCTTTAAAATGCACTCATAAAATTGGTTTCAGATGAACATTCTTTTCTTCCAGAAAATTAAAAACACATCCTCAGGCCATTTCGCTTCCCTTCAGAATTTCTCCGTTAAGCAGGCACTGTAAGGGCTTGTCTTTCCCTACTTTATTTCTAGGAAATGTGAAGCTCAGTATCTAAGGCCCATTCCTGATGAAGAATCCAGGGTACTACTTAAATACAGCTTATTGTAAGGAAATATCACTTCAATACTGGGTTTTCTTTGTGAAATAAGATCTTTTTCAGAAATGCATGTGTAAAGAAACACCATATTTTTGGAGTAAAATTTGAGCCTCCTTTGGGTTTTATTCCTTTTTTCAAATACAGTGAGATTTAGAGCCGGGGTAGAAAAATGTCACATTCTTTCATCTCAGTCTCTACCATATCTTTACATAAGCAGTTTTACATGACAGTGGTGGAAGAAGCCACACAGACAGAATGTAGAATGCTGGGTATATATTTTTTTTCTCTTAAATTTTTTTTTCTTTCATTGTCACTGTGAGGATGATATCTTCTTTAGCTACAAAGCTGAACAATTACATAGTCTTAGAGAAAGTAAAATAATGACTTAAAGTAATTTTTAATATAGTAGAATCTCATTTATTTGACCTACAAAATAATTAGAAAACTGATGAATGAATAGTGCTTAACATAATGTTTCTTATGCCCTATGTTTCACTGAGTGACTTTAAGAAGCAAATTATATATGGGATAATATTTGAAGTCTATAGGAAAGCACATTGCTTTCAAATATTTAATATATACATAATCAATACTCTGGTTGTAAATAAGTCTATTCAAAATGTACTCCTTTAGAACTATGGTGACCTGGATTTAATTTAGTGGCTATATCTAAAAGCAAGGAATTGGGAATGTGCTGAACTCTATCATTCTTCAGATGTCCTATGAATTTAAACTGACTATAAGTCAGTTATATTCTATTACATTAATAGAATATAAACTCACAAGCTTATATTATGTTAATTGACATTGCTATTCGCCTGCTGTTCAATTTCTTTAAGAAATGGTTTTTCACTAACTTCTTGTTATAACTTAAAAACTCATTGTGGAGAAGCTGAATAAAGCTTGGGTCTTCACACATGATCTTTTTCCAGGCTCTCTCACTCTCTGCAGAGAATTCAGAATCAATACCTAGTTCGATTCAGTCAAGTCAGTGAAATAAAAAACATCATTCCTGCCTTCCTGCCTCAGAAAGACTCTAAATGTGCTGTAAGAAAATGAGTCATCACCTTCTCCATTAGTTTAAGGATTTGTGAAAAATCAATATATATATATATAAATACACACACACTAGAGGCTCGGTGCACAAAATTCATGCATGGAGTGGCAGTGGGGGTTGGGGGTGGTGTCCCTGAGCCCAACCTGCACCCTTTCCAATCTGGGACCCCTTGAGGGATGTCCGACTGCCCATTTAAGCCCAATCCTGACGGGATCAGGCTTAAACGGGCAGTCGGACATCCCTTTCACAATTCAGGACTGCTGGCTCCCTACCTCTCACCTGCCGATTGCCCCTAACCACTCCCCTGCCAGCCTAACTGCTCCTGTGCTGGCCTGGTCCCACCCCCCAACTGTCTCCCTCTGTCAGCCTGGTCCCCCCAACTGTCCTCCCCTGAAGGTCTGGGTCCCCCCCAATTGTCCTCCTCTGCCAACCTGGTCCCCCCCAACTGTCCTCCCCTGCAGGCCTGGGTCCCTCTTAACTGCCCTCCCTTGCTGGCCGTCTTTTGGCAGCCATCTTTGACCAGATGGGGGCAGCCATCTTATGATGGTCAATTTGCATATTATGCTCTTATTAGATAGGATACACACACACACACACACACACACACACACACACACACACACACACATATATATGTACTAGAGGCCCTGTGCACAAAAATGTGTGTACTCCGGGGGTTTGCTCAGCCCAGCCTGTACCCTCTCACAGTCTGGGACCCCTTGGGGGATGTCCACCTGTTGACTTAGGCCTGCTCCCCAGGGATTGGGCCTAAGCTGGCAGTCAGACATCCCTCTGGCAGACTGGGAGCCCTTGGGGGATGTCCACTTGCCAGTGAGGAGCAGGCCTAAGCTGCAGTCAGATATCCTTAGCACTACTGAGGAGGCGGGAGGGGCTCCCACCACCACCACTGTACTCGCAGCTGGCAGCCTGGCTTGTGGCTGAGCAGAGCTCACCCTATGGGAGCACACTGATCACCAGGGGGCATCCCTGCATTGAGCATCTGCACCCCCCCCCCATGGTCAGTGTATGTCATAGTGACCAGTCATTCCCAGTCATTCTGCTGTTAGGTTCAATTTGCATATTACCCTTTTATTATATAGGATAGAGGCCTGGTGCATGGGTGGGGGCTGGCTGGTTTGCCCTGAAGGGTGTCCTGGATCAGCGTGGGGGTCTAACTGGGGTTCCTGGCCAGCCTGGGTGAGGGGCTGATGGCTGTTTGCAGGTTGTCCACAGCCCCTTAGGGTCGGGGTCCCCACTGGGGTGCCTGGTCAGCCTGGGTGAGGGACTGAAGGTCATTTTCAGGCTGGCCACACCCCCTTCAGAGTGGGGGGATCCTTCTGGAGTGTCTGGCCAGACTGGGTGAGGGGCTGATGGCTGTTTTCAGTCTGACCAAGCACTAGCGACCCAAGCTCCCAGCAAGGCTGGTGGGAAGCAGGTATCTGGTATTTATTTATCTTCTATAATTGAAAATTTGTTGCCTTGAGCAGAGACCATAGCCAGCCAGGGCAGGCAGGAAGCTTGGCTTCCTCCATCACTGGGGCAACCAAGCCTCCTGCTTGGTCCAGTTCCATGGCTTCCAGCTTCCATCTTGGTTGAGTTAATTTGCATATAGTCACTCTGATTGGCTGGTAGGAATAGCTTGGGGCATAGCAGAGGTGCTGTCAATTTGCATGTTTCTCTTTTATTAGATTAGATATATTACTAAAAGCTTTCTATTCATTTGTATTTTAATTACCTCTGAAATGTGTAAATACTCTTAAAACAATATCTGAGTGCTTTGCTCAATGCTTTGCTCAAATGACTTATTTTTGTCAGGGATCTTTGGATTTTCAGAAGAATCTCACATAAAGAACAGTTTTTAAATATGGACCATTTGCAGCCTTTGCTAGGAATTTTACAAACCACAGATCTGCTGGAGGTGGGGGTGAGGTTTTATGATATAAGAAAATATCAGAGCTTCTCATGCTAGTGGAGTATTTGGACACATGGTTCATGCCATGCCAGGTGGTGCAGAATAAAGGAAACAAGACTGTTAACAAGAGAAAAATTACTGTACCAAGTGGAACTTCCGAACCTCAACATGGTAGATTTAGTCTGCACTATTGACAACGTTCGTATTTCAGTCATAATGAGTCATATGTTTGTATCTTCAACCCATCTTGCAAGGATTACAAAAGAAACAGTTAGTGGGTATATTGACTGATCTGCTGCTGACTCATTGGGAACCTATTTATAAAACTATTGGGGGGAAAAAACTCAGTCCCTGACATCAGAGAGTATCAATATAGCACTTTGTGTTCTAATGACTGTTTTCTTTGTGTTAAATGTTTAAAATGAAGTAATTGTACTCTTAGCTTAATAAATCTCTCTCCTTTTAAATATCCTTCTCCATCCCCCTTTGCTAATGGATTTGTAGTCTCATAACTAAGGAAGAAACTCATGATACTTATATGTGTGCCCTACATGGCTCTGCAAAATTGGGAAAAAACCCACTTGGCATACTCATCTGGCCAAAGTAAGGGCTAGAAAATGTATATTCCAGTGCATGGACGAAGTTCATTTCTGTGACATTCATAGCATGACAGTAGTCATGGGCAGATTAAGTTATATAACCGTAGGAACCTGGAAGAAAAACGCTGGTTTTTGTATTATATATCATAACACAGAAAATCAGTATTATTTTTTATTTATCCATGGTAGAAACATGAGTGTCAGCTTGCATTATCCCATGAACGACTGTTCCCACCAGACGTGGTAGGGAAGGGTAGAACTCTTTGCTTTAGTAAGCAAGTCACCCTTGCAACTGCCACAACAATGAATGAGTCTTTACTGAAACTTGCTTAATTTCCATCTCCAGCCACTCATGGGTTTGGAAGCTCTTGTTGTTTAAAATCATAAACATGAAGAAGAAGATAGAGAAGAAACCATAAAAAGCAACATAAGAGGTTAAGAGGCATTGAAGGAAGTGAGAGCCCTTTGGTAAGTAGGTAAAACATGGAGGGAGAAAGACAAGCCTGCCTCCTGCTGTGTGCAGGGCCCTGAATGTTAAAGGAGAGGGCAGTTGGAGCAGCAGAGCTGGAGTTGAGCACAGACCTCAGAGGTACGTGCCTTGCCATTTTCTATGTGACTTTGGCTGAGTTGGATAATATCTCTAATTTTTGTTTCCTAGATTTAAAATGGGATAATATTTGTACCAGGGACTCACCTATGCCTCAACATGCCAAGCACCCTCTGTCTTTTTTTAAAATATATTTTATTGATTTTTTTTTTACAGAGAGAAGGGAGAGGGATAGAGAGTTAGAAACATCGATCAACTGCCTCCTGCACACCTCCCACTGGGGATGTGCTGGCAACCAAGGTACATGCCCTTGACAGGAACCGAACCTGGGACCTTTCAGTCCATAGGCCGACACTCTATCCACTGAGCCAAACTGGTTAGGGCAAGACTACTGGGCCTCCAGAGAGCTTCATGCCTCACCCCCATATTTTCTTCAATCCTACCCAAATGTCACCCACCCTGGCTAAAATGACGCCTATCTCTCTGTTTTCCATTTTCTGAATTATTTTTAACTATAGCATTATACATTTATTTTGGTTGCCTGCTTCCTCCACTAGAACAGAATATCCAAATAGACATGGACGTGATGTATTTACTGTGGAGTTCGGGAAATATTTGCAGAATAAATGAATGAAAGGCTAATGGATGGATGAATGAATGAATGAATGAATGGAGTGTTACAGAAAAGGGAAGAGTAACTTCATTCAAGCCAAGAGAAGTCAAACCAAACAGACCATGTAGACTGGGTTGAGAAAGTTGTCTTTCATCCTCCCAAAAAAGGAGGGATAACAATCTCCAAGGGTTGTAAAGACTGAGTGACAGAGGGAAAGCAATTCAGCCCCAAATCAATATCTTTACTCTATTAATATCAATTACCATCATATTATTAATGAATGGCTCAATTACTCTGTTAACCAATTTTGGGTCACCTTTCAAGTGTTTATGGAGGATGCCACTTCCCTTTCCAGAACCTTAGAGTTTTCATAAGAAAATGGAGTGTGGAACACTCAGTTCGGTTGTCACTCAGAATTGTTGCTTCTACCCAATCTTCTAGACCAGTTCACCGGAATGATGGATTTATAAAATCTGACTTCCAGGGAGCCTAAAACCTCAGATGCTATGGTCAGTTAAAAGAAGAAGGATTTTGCAGATATGAACAGACTGTCACTGTATTCTCTCTCACCGAATAAAAGGGGGCTCTGGTAGATTGAGTAACTGTACTGGCTTCCCTGACTGGCTCATTTACTGTGTCAGCACTGTGTCAAGCACTTAGAAATAGTATTGGATCAATGAACATAATCCTCACAAAAGCCTTATGAGATAAGCACTATTTTATCCCCATGTTATAGGGGAGGAAACTGAAGGCCAGAGAGTCTCAATGAAACTATTTGCCCAAAGTGCCACAGTTAGCCACAGGAAGAGGCAAAGGCAGATTAAGAAGTTAGCCTGGTGGGCTCTAGAGCTAGCACTGGTGAGCCCTGTTACCCTGCTCTCTTCTCTGAGGAAAGTGAGAATCAGAGAAATTAAGCAAATTGTCAAAGTCACACAGCAGTGAAGATTCCAGTCTGGAATTAAGCCTGACTATGCAACACCCAAGCTCATGTCAAATTGCCCCCTGACTATTCTTTGTTCTTTATCAGTCTTCAATGATTTAGATGTATTGGAAGCCCCCTCCTCCTCCCATACACACTTTAAAAAAGTCAGGATGTATTGCCTTCCAGAATGGTACAAGGTGAGACTCAGTCTACAGATGGACCCTTGAATCAAAAGGGTTATGGAACATAAACTTTTGGTTTATATAATCTAGCAAGATTTCAAGTTTTCATTCTGTCTCACAGGATATACTCCTTGCACAGGCATTTGCAAGTAACCATGCAGCTTATAAACACCCATTATCGGTTCTTCTTAAAGTGGCTTTTCTTCCTTGAAAGTAATAGTTGCAGTTAATCCTCAGCACTTCTCTCCAAAGCATAGAAAGAGAGGAAAATGTCAATGTTGGGTGACAGAAATGATTAACTGGAGTAGTTCTTTTACTCCTGGAATGAGAAAATTCAAACCTTAGAGAGACTTTCTGAAATGAGCTATATGATAATAGCATTTCTGACTTTTAAGGATCTTGGACAAGATTTTCATTTGGAACTTATCTCATAAAAACAGAAACAGCAAAGATCCAGTTCCTTCAAGAAATTACTTAATGGGAGAATTGGCTCAAAAACATGATAAGTGTGGTTCTCTTTTTTCAAGCCAAAAGAAATGGCTTATAATGTTAGTATCAGCTTCCCAAACACATGTGTTTCAGCTTGCTTTACCAGGCCCCATCTGGTCTTTATTGCTATAAGGTATATCCAGTTGCTACTGTTTAAGCATCCTGTAGTCATGAGAAGAAAAAAAATTATAAACCCAACCAGAAATCATTCTGATAATTTTTTAAAATGATACATTACATCTCCTTCTGATAGAACTTTCTAGGTTCCCATCAAGAGTTATTAAGCCATTATCAAACCAAGCCAACACTTCAGAACATTTCCCTGCCATACGCTAATAATTAAGAATGAATCTTCTCATTGCAAGCAATTGCCATTACCTCATCCTTGTCCAAGTAGAATTTTCCCTCCTCCTTTGATGAGAGTAGTGCCAAGTATCTTTGTCTAGCAGATACCATTGCCTTTTCACTCTGAAAATCAAGAGAACTCTCTATTAAACAAAAAACTTTGATATATGTAGCCACCACTAGACCTCAAAGCCAAAGATGCCATATTATATGTTGAGCTAGAGAGAATCTCTCATCAAAAGTTGTTAACCTCTCCATGTCTCATTTATTCCTAGGACATTCCTGAATACTGTGGGAGGCTCATGGCAGCTGACAGGAAAAAAACATGGAGGCATTTTTCACGCACAAAAGGGCATGTTTTACTTTCTTGCAAAAAGGATCTTTCCACACTCCGAGAATGAGAAATGTAAGCAAGGGAGCTGAGAT
The DNA here is from genome assembly GCA_004026665.1 of Murina feae. Lineage (NCBI taxonomy): Eukaryota > Metazoa > Chordata > Mammalia > Chiroptera > Vespertilionidae > Murina > Murina feae. Next base: position 29,136 of record PVJC01006649.1, on the reverse strand, counting down.
TTTAATTCTTCTTTTTGGAAAAATCTTGAATTTGATGCTGTCTTTTAAGAAATGTTCCATCAGCCCTAATTACTGTTGGAAACAATTCTACTGGAACTAGTTGGTAATTCAATACAGCATTCCTTTCCAGACCACCAGTTCAGAATTGGCTTCATGAGAAAGAATGAGTTATTATCTATGGTGTCTACCTGCCAGAATGAGATATGCTAGGGGAATTGACCAGTCTCCACATAGGCATGCAGGGCCATGCAAGTCAAATGACATTAGTATCAATGCTTTATATTCATTCTCTCCCTGCTATCTCCCACTGCTCTCAGCAGCACCGAAGCCAAAAAATGTTTGAGATAAAAACTAAATCATTATTTTTGTTCCATGTGTGGTCCTATCTGTTAGAGATATCCAAGAAAACAAGCATTAGCAGTTATCATTCATATGGAAATCCCAAGAATTTACTTCTGCCAGGCCAGTGTGTTGGTATATGTAAGGTTGGTATATGTTTAAAACTCTGGTTCTCCACCCACATACATATCAATCAAAATGGAGACAGACAAAACTATAAAACTATTATAGGAGGTTTAACAAAATGCAAAACTAAAAACTTTAAAAAATATCTAGTAAATGGTTTTCTAGTTTGTGAGGAACTTCTGCTTTGTTTATATTCCGAACATATGCAAAGGCTGCATAATGGATATGACAACTGCCAACCAAAGATGAGAGACTCAGCATATTGAAAAAGTCCTGAATATAAAACCCAGAAATCTAAGTTAAAGGTGTGACTCAGCCAGGAGCTAGGGAACTTGGGTAAGTGAATGACCAGCGTGCTCTCTCTCTTTTCCCACCCTTAAACTAGTGATACCACTTACGCCTTGAGAGGTAGGAAATATGATGTGACTTGCCACAAAGGCACATCTTTGCTAATGGTATAGTGCCATACAAATGTTAGGTCTTAATATGTTAGAATTTAGGTCCTTGCTCTGGTCGGGTAGCTCTGTTGGTTAGAGTCCCAATACTACAAGTTTGTAGATTCCATCCCCAGTGCAGGGCACATAGGAGAAACAGCCAATGAATGCATAAATAAGTGGAACAGAAAATTGATGTTTTGCTCTCCTACTCTCTCAAATTAATAAATAATTTTTAAAAATTAAGTCCTTTTTTGTATCTTATTTTGAAAAGATTTAAACATGATTCTTTGTATTTTCCAGTTGATTTAAGCATAAAATTACAAACAATGGTTAGCCATTTTTTTCAGTACACTTTTTTTAGGGTCATCTTAATATATGTTCTTATTAATGTTAATATTATTAATTAACATTAATATTATTATTAATATTATTAATTATTAATGTAATATGTATTCTTATAATAAATACCGAGAGGTGACCATGTGTCAGGCAGTATTCTCAGTACACTAGTTAGTGGGGGGGGTTTTAATATGAGGAAATCAAGGTTCAGGGGTGAATCTAAGATTATATATCTAGTATATGGCAGAGTTTGGATTTAAATTGAACCTACTTGCTTCGGAATATATATGAATTACTCAATTATATTTACTTTCCATAAGTGCACATTTTTAAAGAAAGAGTCTGGTTAGGGAGGCAAGGCTATTTCATGTTTTTGTTTTAATGTTTTTATTCATTTACTCAATCTTGAATTATGTTAGGCATTAAGAATATATAGTCATGTTGCTTTCCCTAATGGGGGCCACAGATGAGAAATAAGAAAACAAATGGAACTCCTATTTGACCCAGTGATCCTACTTCTAGGCATATACCCCAAGAAACTAGAAACACCAATCAGAAAGGATATATGCATCCCTATGTTCATAGCAGCACAATTCACCATAGCTAAGATTTGGAAACAGCCTAAGTGCCCATTAATAGATTAGTGGATTAAAAAACTGTGGTACATCTACACAATGGAATACCACACAGCAGTAAAAAAGAAGGAGTTCTTACCATTTGCAGCAGTATGGATTGAACTGGAGAGCATTATGCTAAGTGAAATAAGCGAGTCAGAGAAAGACAAAAATCACATGATCTCACTCATTTGTGGAATATAATGAACAACATAAACTGATGAACAAAAACAGATCCAGAGACAGAGAAGCATCAATCTGACCGTCAAACCTCAGAGAGAAAGTAGGGTAGGGTGGGGATAAGAGGGAGAGATCAACCAAAGGACTTATATGCTAGCATATAAGCCTAACCAATGGACACAAACAACTGCGGGGTGAGAGCATGAGTAGGGGGGTTGGGGGGTAATGTGGGGACAAGGACACATATGTAATAACTTAATCAATAATTTAAAAAAGAAAGCAAATAAGCAAAAAAAAAAAAAAAAAAAGAGGAGATCTGTGCTCCCGGGAAAATGAACCTAGACTATACAGCAGAGAATGCTTGTTTAGGTGAGGAAGACTTCTTCAAGAAAATGATACTTGAACCAAGATTGGAATGTCAAGAACAAGTCCATCTGGTATTCCAGGCAAAGGGAACTATAAGGGCAAAGACCCTGATTTGTGAATGAGTTTTTTTTTGAAATTTTCCCAACATAGGTAGAAGCAGGTGGCTGCTATAGATTGAATGTTTGTATCCTCTCACAATTCATCTGTTGAAAACTTAAGCCCCAGTGTGATGGCACTTTGGGGTGGAGCTTTTGGGAGGTGAATAGGTCATAAGAGCAGAGTCCTCATGAATAGAATTGTGTCCTTTTAAAAGTGGCCCCAGAGAGCCTCCTTATTTCTGCTCCTCTTCTATTATATAAGGCTACAATGAGAAGACACTCTCAGTGAGGAAGATGTTCTTCATCAGGCACTGAATCTGCCTGAGCCTTAATCTTAGACTTCCCAGTCTCCAGAACTGTGAGAAATAAAATTCTGTAATTTATAAGTAATCCTGTTTATGCAATTTTTTATAGCAACCTGACTGGACTAAAATAGGTGGTAAAGGAAGAAAATGGAGGAATACAAGCAAGAAGCACAAGGTTCATAAAAATGATCCATATGACTGGAGAGTAAGGATAAGAAGCGGCTGCAAGCTCAGGTTGAGGCAAACAAAGCAGGGCCTTGAAAGCCAAGCTCAGCACTGAAGAACAATTGACAGCCAAACTAATGTCTTCAGCAGTTGTGTGACATAATCAGATATGTTTCACACATTTTGAAAAGTTACTTTGTCGGCCAAGCAGATAAACAAATGGAAATCATAAGAAGGAAAAAAAAGAGAGAGTAATCAAGAGACTTTTCAAAATAGCACAGGCAGGAGATGGTTTCCTACTTTCTTTGACTAAGGTGATGGTGATGAAAATAGTGAAATGAGGATGCATTTGAGATATATTTTGGACGTAAAATTGACAAGACTTGGCAGAAGTGAGAAGGAAGGAGGTATTAAAGATGACTTCTAAGTTTCCAGGTTTATTACAAAATAAATATCTCATTCTAAGAGTGCAATAAGTTGAGTTGAAAAGTGGTGAGTTTTACTTGGGACCATTAAAATATTAAAATATTACATATTAGTAAAGAATAAAAACTTTTTTAAAATCTAATAAGAGCTACATAAATATATATTGAATGGTTAAAATAGTTTTCATTTTTCTGACCATGAATTAGTATCCGTTACATACATGTACATATAATTTAGACACTGGAAATGTCATGGATTGAATGTTTGTGTCCCTCTCTTTCTCCAAAAATTCATATATTGAAGACTTGAAGGCTCATTTTGATGGCAATTTGAGATGAGGCCTTTGAGAGGTAATTAGAGTTAGATGTGGTCATGAGAGTGGGGCCTTCATGATAGGATTAGTATCCTTATGAGAAGAAGCCACAAAGACACTAGAGAGCACTAGCTTGTTCTCTCTCTCTCTCTCTCTCTCTCTCTCTCTCTCTCTCTCTCTCTTTCTCTCTCTCTCTTTCTCTCATGCACACACACACACACACAACGAAGAGGTCACATGAGCACTGAAGCATAATGACAGATGTTCATAAGCCAAGAGAAGATTCCTCAGAATAAACCCTATTTTTATGGCCCCTTGATCTTCTGGCCTCCAAAACCATAGTGTTTATTGTTTAAACTACCTAGTCCTTACTATTTCATTATGGCAGCCCATAGGGAATAAGACCCAAAGTTTACTGGTGAAGTGGAAATAATCAATTGACAAATTCTAGATTCAGTTTCTTTTGTTTCATTCCCATATAATTTTATTAGTGATATCATATGAAAGCCATACCATGTAAATATTTCTATGTCCTCTGAATATGGCAATATTCAGGAAGTTCCTACTACTCCAGGCCCATTGGTTCCTACTCTGGAAATGTCAGAGCAGACATAGTGTCTGAGATGGGAGAGGAGAAAGAGACAAATATTCACCCCAATCAATTAACCTCAGTTTATCCAGACAAATTTAAAGGCAGTTTAGTTGTAAAATACATTCCCATATGGATTACCTGTACTGTACCAGCCAATTAGGCTAAGCATCTGCTTCTTCCCAGTGCTATTTGCTGGTTGGAAATGGCTCAACAGAATGAGAAAATCTTTCTAATAGAAGATTGCTCAGCAAACTTTTTCTATAAAGGACCATACAGTAAATATCCTTAGCTTTGCAGGCCAAAAGGTGTCTGTCACAACTACTCAGTTCTGTTGTTGCACAGTGAAAGCAGCCAAAGAAATCAAGAAATGGGTGTGGTTGTGTTCTAATACAACTTTACTCACAACCATACGCAGGAGCCAGATCTCGCTCAAGAGCTATAGTTTGGCAACTCCTATTGTAGAACATTATTTTGATTATATATTATATTTTCAGATAATACACAATTACTTTATACATAACACACATATGTAGGCAAAAGCTGAAATCATAGAGGATTTGTAATCATTATATAAATACCCTAATGAAAGATATAGGAGCCTAGCGCATGATTAGAAATTGCGTGGCGCCGCCCAGCCTAGAGTTTGCTGGTCTGGTCCTGCCTCGCTCTCTGGCCTGCAGCAGCCACAGCTGCTGATCAGGCTCTTCCCCAGTGCAGGCCATGCAGGCCCTGGCCCTGACACTGCACATGCAACCTCCTCCTGTCTGGTCCGCCCATTATGGTATCCTGGTTAATTAGCATATTTCTCTATTTTTATAGAGAGAGAGATGTAGCTGTCTGTTAATATCATCCCCACAGTGTCATCACCATTCATCTGCTAAAAGGTCCCCACTCTGCCTTTGGGAAACCACTACTTCTCATCCACAGATTCTGGTGTGGCTCCCATAGTTTGCCCTTCAAAACTCTGTGGGTGGTCTATACTGTGAGAGAAGTATTCTATTCTACTAGTCAAACAAATTAGCTCAAATATAAGACCAAGTTATGAAACCTTGATTACATATGCATACTTGGAAAGATAACTATGTTCTCCTTCTAAATGAGAGGGAGACTACAAAGATGATATAACCTAGGACTTAAGAATTATCTTCCAAGGCTACAAGAATGAAGTCATCTGAAGTATCAGTGAATAAGATCAATGAAATAAAAGAACAGAAAGAACATCCAGCATTGCAATGATATAATCTGAGTCCCAGAATCAAGCCTTAAGGTACAGAAGCAATAGTAAACTTCTCTTTTTAAAATCCATTAGAAAGTGATTTTTTTTAATGCTTGAAAGCAAAGGGGTTTGCACAAATTAAATTTCTCTGTAGATATGACAAAATCCCAATGAAATCAGTTAATTTCAAAAGGTAAGACATGCCATTATCATAATTGGACCAACGGCTGACTTGATTAAGTAGAAAGTGAAGAGTCATTTGGGGGCATAGGCTTGTCAGAAAAATTACAGGATTCCAGGCTGCTAGCAAAAGTTTCATTGTGTTGTGATATCACATTTGCATTAATATTTTAAAAGTGCAGGAAACTTCACAGCGGCGATGGATTATAGATAAATGGATCGTTCCCTAGTGTAGTATAACTCTATGGACAGGCGAAGAATGAAAGCGTTTGAAGTGTCAAGGAATACAAGCATGAAGAAAAAGAGGAGAGCAAATACATTTGAAGAATAAAGATGGTCCCTAGATATCTGAGACTTCAATGTAGCCCGGTTCGACCTTATTGACGTGATTAAAAGAATGATGTTTCAATCGGTAGGAGAAGATGATGAGCCCCAGTAGCGGAGTGAAAGTTGCAAGAGAAACAGTCAGCTTCTGCTCAAGCACAGCACTGAGAGAAGGGAGAATTAACCTTGTGTTTTTCATGCCCTAGTCCTTTTGGCAGTGCTTGCTGATACTGAGCTGATGATGAGGAATTATAGTCCAATGGACAGTGCAAAACCACCCTTATGATGAGATTGTAAAATGAGATGAAGCCTGAGGCCACTGTACATTAAGCCCATGTAATTAATTCCATCTAACCACACATATTTTTAACTGATTTTAACTTGCTAAAGATGAAACTGAAAGACCTTATGACTTTCATTCAATTTATTTTAATTCCTAGCTCTAGAGCCCTGGCTTCCTGCCTCAGTTGGTTAAATCCTTGTCCTGATACCTATGGTTGCAGATTTGATTCTTGGACAGAGCATATACAAGAATAAATAATTAGAACAACAAATATATCTCTCTCAAATCAATCAATAATTAAAAATAAATAAATTCTAGTTCTAGAAATAATCTCTCTCTCTCCCTCTCCCTCTCCCTCTCCCTCTCCCTCTCCCTCTCTCTGTCTATAACCCTTAGAGACCTAGCTTTTCCCTGAACCTGACTAATGGTGACAGGTCAGGATCTCTGGCAGGCTAAAGATAACATCTTGACCTAAGTTATGTTTCTGTTTCTGAGCCCTAAGATGGAATAATCCACTGGCTACTTTCCCATGAGACCAGACAGAAGAACATGGGAAAATAACTCAGAGCTGTCCTCAAGACCTGAGGAAATGATTCATTACCCTTACCTCACCTCTGACCAATCAACTCCCAGAGTGATGTTGAACCCCTAACTTGTGGTGTCTTGTGATTTTGTCCTGTAGAATCTGTCACCTATACACTATTGGGGAGCTCAGGCTTTGGAGCATTAGCTCCCAGCTCTCCTGGGTGGCGCCATTCATGATAGAATAGCCAATATTCACCAAAGCAACTCTTATACTTGGCTCTGCCAGTGCTGGGTGGACAAACTCTTTCTGTTCCTTAACAAGGAAACTTTAAATTATGTCCTATGGTACTATAAGAAGGACTTTAACAACAGAGAAATTTCTGACCGGTGCAGTGTTTAAGTATTCAATTTCCAGTGACTTCTCATTATAAGTTAATGAATTGAAATTCTGATTTTATGAATTAAGAGAATGTGTTTGGCTAATATAAGTCTGCCTCTGCAAAATGAAACTGTTCTCAGTGAGTCCACAAAGTCTGGTTTCTGAGCCTCTGGATAGGAATAGGATCCAGACCCTAAAACATGGTAAATCCTCTAAGCCAGAGAGTCCCTGGTCTTTCAAAAACACTGAAGAGGGAGCTTGCCTGGTCTATCAGATGGAAACTTCCGAACACAAACACACATTGTTCTGTGTCTGTTTCTATGTCTTATGGATCTGCCCTCTGGGATCTTGGCTCAGGCTTGTGTCATCCTGCTCTTGACTTCAAAAATAGCTTGTATTTGAACGGAGTCATTTTCTCATTTGATTTCCTGTCTGTGGAAGTGCAGGTGCCAAATAACTTTCATTTTGTACTGTCTCTGTCTCTTTTAGCCCAGTGGAGAGGCAAGAAATTCCCAAGACTGGGGAAGTTTGCCTAAATATTCCTTTTATTTACTATAGTTCTCAATTATTCAATTATTTATTCAAAGTTTCCAAACTTGGTGTTTCCATTGAACACAAAGGACAAAAGCTACTATGGAGGTCACATGGTTCCCTCAAATTTAGAGCCACATAATGTCTGAGGAAGAAAGCTTGACCAGATTTTCAGTCTTTGACTTTTCCATTTAATAATTCTGATTAATGATGCCAGACTTCAAATTCATAGGATTCACTCTTATGCCCACTTAGTCAGAGTTTCACATCAGTAACTTTCTTCACTAGTTATCCTGCAGTCCAGTTCTCACTTTAGTCTTTAAACTGAAAAGTAGATGATGATGATGGTGATCAGAGCAAAACCACAGCTGAAATTATATGCTGTTGGTGGATATTTGTTTCTGTAATAATTCTAAAGCCCTTGTTTGCCATATATTCGGGCTTCCTCCTCCCCACCCCCCACCCCAAAACAGAGCATTACATCTCTGAGATTACAACTGGGTTTTTGTTTTATTCCAATGCCAAAACTAAAATGCTAGATAGATAAGTTAGTGAGTTTAAGCCCATATAAACATGAGTATGCCAAAGGAGATGTATCCAAAAGAGCTATTATCCTCATAAATGTGTATAGCAGATCAAAAGCATTCTTAGCAATAAACTAATTATAAATAATCCGTTCTCTCTTATGAGGGAAGGAAATGTTTTGTTTCTAACAGCATCAAATAGTCATCACGAATTTTATTAAGTAAATGGTTATTACTTCCACAAAGTACCAATCACTCTTTTTAGAAAGCATGTACTCCCATATGAACACTAATGTTTATTGCAGTAGGTTGATATGGCAAATCAAAAGGCAATGGAAGAATGTGCTCATACCCATAGCTGTTATAAGGGCCATACAGTAGGTGGTGGTAGGTCTGCGGTGGTAGGTTGGGTCATACAGATATCTATACTGGCATGAGCAGCATCTAATTCCAAGTCCTAGTATTCATAGTTGGTTTATGTGTGCCACCCTCCTCAACTCCATCTCCATTTTTACTCTTACTGAAAATGAAAATTCTAATTATATAAATAAAATTTCTCACATCAGAGGTAAAAATGACAACTCAAGACTGGAGATTAGTTATGGTTTCAGTAAAAATGAAAAATTCTTGTGAGCTTATAAGCTATCTTGTCACCAATTCAAAGGTACAGAAAGGAAATGACCAGTGACACTTTTTTAAATTATTCTCAGGAAACACATATGTGTTTTAGATGTGTCCTTAAATACATTTGATAAGGTATTCCAGAAATATCAATTTAAAAAGTGGCCCAGCCCACAGTGTACCAAAGCTTCCAGCACGTCACTTTTGAAGATGAAGCAAAAGCCAATAGTATTTTCCCCAGTCTCCACTTGGACAGTTTTTGGTTGACCATAATTATTTCCTAAACTCATCTGGGCCTGAATTTCTCTCTTTTCACTCATTTATTCTATAAATATTTATTGAGTGGCTTCAATTTTTCAGACACTCTTCTAGGTACTTGGGATATAGTCAATGGTTAAAGCAAAGTTTGCTGCTCTCATTGAGTATTCACATTTGGATTAGAGTGAAATAAGGAAATCATACACTAAACATAAATATAATATACAAGTCATGTGGTCATTGAGATGATAAGTGATGTGTAATAAAAGATATTTGAAAATGCAGGGGCTGGCAGTTAATAGAAGTTTTAAACATGGTGTTCATGATAAACCTCATTGAGAAGGTGAAACTAGAACAAAGATTCCAAGAGTTAGCAGTAAACTAAGTGCATGAGAAAAGATGTTCAACATTGTAAGCCACCAGGGAAATGCAAATAAAAACCACATTCGAGTCCCCTTCATGCCTACTAGGCTATAATAAAGAAGACAGATAATAACAAGTGTTAGCAAGGATGCGAAGAAACTGGAATCCTCACTTATTGCTAGTGGAAATGTAAACTGCTGCAGATGCTTTGAGAATAGTCTGGAAGTTCCTCAGAAGTTAAGTATACATTCCATATGCTCCACAAATTTCACTTGTAGAGAACTGAAAATTCGAGAGAAATGAAAACATATGTCTACACAAAATTGTGTATATGGATGTTTGTAGCAGCATTACACATCATAGCCAATAAATGGAAAGAGCCCAAATGTTTATCAGTCAATGAATGGATGAATAAAATGTGGTATATCAATATCATGGCATATTATTCAGTAATGAAAAGAAGTAGTGACACATACTATAGCATGGATGAACCTTGAAAACATGCTAAGTGAAAGAAACCAGTCACAAAGGACTACATATTAAATAAATTATTCTACTTCTATGAAATGCCCATAAAGGGAAAGTCTAGGGTTGGAGGTGGGGAAAAGTGGTTATAAAATTTCATTCACTGTGATTGTTGCAAATCATTGAATACTATACTTTAGAATATATTAAAATCATTGAATGGTATACTTTAGATGGTGAATTGCATGGCATATAAATTATATAGCTCAATAAAGTTATTTTGTACATATAAATGCATATGCATAGGTATATATCTGCATATATAAGTGTGTATACATACGCAAAATAATTGAGTAGGTAGATATATGACAACATGAGAAGAGTGCATTTTAGGCACACTAATAGCTACATCAGAGACCCAAGTTAGAGAAAAAGAGGGAGAGTGGCTAGCATAAGTGGTGCAGATAAAGTAGTGGGAAAATAGAAGAGGACAGAGATGGGGCAGAGAGCCAGACCACATAGTCCTGGTTTTAGTAAAGATTATGGTAAAGAAAATGGGGAGCATCGTACATGTTTAGAAGAGGTGTGGTGTGGTCTAAACCATGCTTTTAAAGGATATCCGTCATCTCCTAAGACCTTTCCCAAGGATAGAGAAAACTGTTGGGAGGTTATAAAATAATCCAGGTAAGAAGGTCAAACCAATAGGATCTGCTGATTGATTTTATATGAGGCACGAAAGAATAAGAAGAATCAAGGATGACTCCAAAATTTTTAGTCTGGGCAACTTGCAGGATGAGAGTACGACAACCCTATAAGGAAAGACATGGATGGAGCAGGTGTGAGTGGATGAAAACCAGGAATTAGTTTAGAGGATATTGAGTTCCCTAGACATCTGAGAAGATATAGGAAGTAGGCTGATGTTGAATAAATAGAAGCCTTCTTGTATTTTTTTTCTTTTCAGAGTGATTGCAATGCTCAGAAAACATCGTTCAAAATATCTTTAATAATACTTACATTTCCTTAGGAGAAACAATCAACTTAGCTTGTACTCCTATTGCTAAACAAAAGCATTGGGGAATTCCAAGTGATGGGAAGCATTATCATAGTAAGAACATTGGTACTAACAATAATAACCATGATGTTTATGTACATGTTCCACAAATTTTTAAAGATGCAGAAGATAAATCCCTAATCTTGCTCAAAGGCATAAAACTAAATGAGCGGTCAAGCGAAGACTTGAACACAAATCTGACTAATGTCCAAAGCCCCCGTTCTTATGCCCTGAAAACAGCACTGAAATACAATTTGGGAGTCCCGAGTCACAGGCCAGAAACCTCTATCACTCATTTGAGAGGCCTTGGCCAAAGGGCCATTTTAGAAATTGCAGTCTAAACACTCTGTAATGGCTATAAAACACCTTGTTTATTGATTTTTCTGGAGACTATCTACATTTAAATATAAGGAAGTGCTCTGAATTGCTTTTAGCACTACAGATGTCCAAACTATAGTCACGGAACTCATCTCCCTAAACAGCATTGCCCTTGGTGATGCCAATAGCAAAATACTTGTGTGAGGAAATATCTGCATGAGATGCCACAAGGACTCTGTGTTGTAAAGAGAACCTTCAGAACAGCCAGATCCTTTTGCTTTATTGGATAGAAGAGGAAATTTTTTTTTATAGTGAACAATGATGAAAAAGAATGAATAGAAACCAGGGCAAAGTTTAGGGGAAAGGGAAAGCTTAGCAGAAAGACAGATGAAAACTGGCTGGTTAAAGCATGACATTAAATCTAAAGAGTTCAGGGAAAATGCATTTATTTTCAGAGAAAGATTTAAGCCAGTTTTTAAAATTAGCAAGGAAATTTGTCTGCTACTAGAGATTTGTACATTTAAGGAAATTGGAAGCCAAGTGTTATCAAGTTAACATACGTTTTTCTGTTCTTCATGGTAGAATAATTGAGAGCAACCTTATACTTAGGGAACCATCTATCCAGAAGGAAATTAAGAAAACACATGAAAAGAGAGGTTCTTAGCTTTGAAAAGACTATTTGAAGTAAAAAAAAAATGCTTTAAGTTACAAAAGCATAAAAAGACAAAATTAAAGATATATATATATATATATATATATATATATATATGCATAACAATTATTGCTCTCCAAAGCATATGTGATAGTTTAAAATATTATTTAAATAGAGATTTAGAAATGTTGCTTTTTAAAAAGATATTGTTGCTGCCCTGGATAGGCAGCTAAACTGATTAGAGCATTGTCCCAATATGCCAAGGCTGTTGTTTCGACCTCCAGTAAGGGCATATATAAGAGTCAATCAATGAATGCAAAATAAGTAGAATAACAAATCTTTCTCTCTCTCTCTCTCTCTCTCTCTCTCTCTCTCTCTCTCTCTCGCTCTCGCTCTTGCTCTCGCTCTCTCTCTCTCTCTCTCTCATTCTTACTCTTGCTCTCAAATGAATTAAAAATTAAATAAAAGCTATTGATCCTTATCTAGTTACTAGAGGCCCAGTGCATGAAATTTGTGTGGGGGCGGGGGAGGTCCCTCAGCCCAGCCTGCTCCCTCTCCAGTCTGGTACCCCTCGGACATCCCTCTTGCAATCCAGGACTGCTGGCTTCTAACCACTTACCTGTCTGCCTGCCTCATAGCTCCTAACCGATTGCCCCTAACCACCTCTGCCTGCCGGCCTGATTGCCCCTAACTGCCTCTGCCTCGGCCCCTGCATCCAGGACCCAGGTTTCCTCCTCCAGATGGCCACAGGCACCTGAGACTCAGATTCCCACCCTCTGGCCAGCCACAGGCACCTGAGACCCAGACCGGCTTCGCCCAGGCAGCCGCAGGTGCCCAGGATCCTGGGTTGCTTCACCCAGGGCCCGACTTAGTTAGGAAAGATGTCCAGAAGGTTGTCTGGAAGATGTCTGGTCTAATTAGCATATTACCATTTTATTAGTATAGATTCTCTTTGAAAGTACTCCAAACATATCCACAAAAGTCTTAACCTGCACATCTGGCTGCTAAACACAACTCCAGTGGACACTTGGCCTCTGGGTGTCTTTCTAAGAGGATTCATCTAACATTTTTCATATGATATTCCCACTTATTTTTTGCTAAGTAAAATGCAAATATTCTCTCTTGAGCATGACAGGTCTCCTAGGATAAATTGGGCCTATTATACACTTAATGATTCAATTTGCCTTTGATTATTTGGCTGACATTCATACAGAAAACAAACTATGGCACAAATGATCCAGTTATCAAAAAATTCTTGCCACCTGATATGGAGCAAGCTGACAAAAACAATGCTTACCAAGTACCCATAGTATGGTAAAGTGGTAGCAAATCTAGGAAATGCGTTGTTGTTATTGTGAAATTCTTCTTTGATCATGATGGTGATGATTTTGATAATACCTATTGTGCTCAGTCAACCCCAATAATATGATACACAACTACTCTTTTCTATTTGTTAATGAATAAAGTTACATATTTGTTTCTGTAAGCATTTCTATGAAACATGAGCTAAATATTGCAGCCAATTATTTTATTTTTGGCAATTCGGTGACACAAATAAATTATCAGAATGGTCTTGAGTGACTCATTTAGTTAAATAGGAAGTTGAACAATTAGGTCTGAAAAGGCTTCACCTACTGTTGCCCAGGTCTTAGCTTCAGAAACTCCAGTAGGAAGCAGATGTAAATGAACAAAATTGGGTCACATGCATGGGGTAGGAGGAGAAAATTCTGGAATGTCAGCAGGAAAACAATAAATGATGGTACTCACCTCCTTTATTCTAGCACTTTAATTTACCACTGACAAGTTCAGTCCTACCTCATTGCCCTTACAGCTTGCTGGTCACCCTTCCTGGATTGAGGATGTTAGGTTGGCTGGTTCCATCACATCACTTAGGACTCAACTACCATATATGTTCCCTGTGCAAATTAAATACCCTTTAACAAACTGCCCACTCTCCACTTCCTCTCCAGCCCATGGTTCCTGCTTTATTGCACTTACCAACACATGACTTATTATATACAGGGTATGGCAAAAGTATGTTTACAGTTATTTGTTTGGAAAATAATTTAATAATCTAATCTAATGAAAGCGTAATATTGAAATTGACCGTTTCTTCGGGATACCTAAGCCATGCCCACCAGCCAATCAGAGTGACTGCATGTAAATTAACCCAGCCAAGATGGAGGCCGGCAGTCACGGAGCTGAGTAAACAGATAGCTTCCATTGCAGGGGGAGTAAAACTGTTTGCCAGCCTCTGGGTTTCTACCAGCTCCAGGAAACAACCTATTTGCAACATTGTCTCAATTATAGAAGCCACTAGCTAAAACAGACAGGAGGCTTTGTTACCTGCCTAGGCCTCGGCTTAAAGGAACAGTGTATCAATTATAGAAGATAAACAAACCCCAGAAACCTGCTTCCAGCCAGCCTTGCTGGGACATTGGGTCAATGGGAGCTGTGGGCAGCCTGAAAGCCTGAAAAGAGACCTCAGCCCATCACCTATGCTGGCCACACCTCAATGGGGTGAGGGTTCCCACTGGGGGGCTTGGCCAGACTGCAAAAAGCCATCAGACCCTCTCCCAGGCTGGCCAGGCACACCAGCAGGTAGACATCCCCAGAGGTATCCCAGACTGTGAGAGGACACAGGTTGGACTGAGGGACCTCCCGAGTGCACAAATTTTTGTGCACCGGGCCCCTAATTAATAAATAATAACACAAGAATAAACCCTACATTTTGAGTACTTACAACTGCAAGGGACTGTATAAGGGACTTTTGCCACCTGCTGTATCCTTCTAAGATACACTCCACAAGAGCAGAGACAGTCCTGAAAGTCCTGGGTGAATCAATGAGCGAACAAACAGGTAAGAAAATGAACCATCAAGGTCATTCAAAGTGCCTGATTCCAGCTTTTCTGACTTCTTGGTCTCCTTCTTTGTGCCCCTACTCCAATGGGTGTAAAGAGAAGCTCTGAGGCCCATACTATTTCCTCCTCCTAGAGACTACTCACTAATGGCAAAAGCTTGCCTCTGGGGATTGTAGGCAGGAGTCTGTTTCAGGGGAAATGGGGCTGGCACTGAGCTGGAGGAACCTAAGCTTTGACTCTGCTTCCTGGTGTGTCCTGGGAAGCTACTCAACCCCTCCTCCATATACTAGTAGTTGTCTCCCTCTAAAATGAGGTGGAGGCACTGGCCCAGTGGCTCTTGGTTTGGGAGTGGCACAGGCCACTAAGGAGTGTTTTAAGAAACTCTAGTCGTGTTTTGCTGTTTTTTTCATCTTCAGTGTAGTCATTCCCAAGCAATTATATGTTGAAATATATAATACTGTGATTTAACTTCCAATTATGCCTACTTCAAAGTATAATTAGGGCATTGTATTGATGTTCAAAATTATGTTTGTGTATAGATAGGTTACACAAACTATTTAATTCAGGAGAGTAAAGAAATATTCTAAAAATATGTGTTTTAAAATAGGAAGCTTTGGGACAAGCAAGTGGATAACTAGGTGACACAAAACGCATAGATTCCTACCTCCTCTTCTGCATGCATGGCATCATGGTGTCATCTATTGAAAATTCTCAGGCCAGACACACCCATGTGCAGAAACGAAGGCAAGCGCACCTTCTGAACACAGACACCCTACAGCCTCCCACACGAGCTGCAGCTCTGGGTGGTGGCCCCAGCCTTTCTGCTACTTCTAGAGGCAGTTCCGCTTAGGCTCAGGGGCTGTGGTCACCGGAAAAGGAGGGGGACGTTGACAGCAGGACAAGCTGTCCAGCTGATTGTGAAATCCTGCAGGACAGTCCAATTTAAACACCCATTCACACTCTCCCCAGCTGTCCCTCTGCATCGCTAACATAGTCAGTCTTCCTTATCAGAGGGTACCATGTCTAACTGAAAAATGTCTGAAAAAAAATATTATAGTTTTGCTGACGTGTACAATGTAGTTAGGCCTATGATGGTTGCATCTGTACTGAACCTGTATGGGCGTCCTTTTGTTGTCATTATCCCCTAAGTAATGTACTAGAACAACTATTTACATAGCATTTACATTGCTTTGGTATTACAATATAAGTCACCTGTAAGTAATCTAGAGGTGACTTAAGTACACTGGAGGATGTTATATGCAAAAATTATATTTTGTATAAGGGACTTGAGCATCCTCAGATTTTGGGATCGGTAGGATGTCCTGGAACCAGTCCCTGTGGATACCGAGGGGAGACTGTGTGCCATTCACTCTGAACTTTATGTCCCAGTGTAAGACCTGAAGCCAAGCCAAGCATGAAGTCTGCAATCACTTGTTCATTTGTCATCTGCAATATTCTCATGATTTTGTGTAGAAAAGGGGGTGGAGTTCCTCTGGCTAGCTACAATTCCTCTGATGGTGCCAGACCCTGTGAAAGCCGCTATCCTTCCCATGGTTGCACACCCCTCTCTCTGACAAGCCACACACACTGACCAGAGATCTGTATTCCTTTTTGGCTGCTCTAGGGTCTAACAAACAGTGAAATCACCCAAAAGGAAGGACACTGAGAGAAAAATCATCTTAAGGATCAGACCTCATGGACAACTTGCCCTATACTGATCACAAAGATGCCCCATTCTCTCGACTGCTCAGAAATGGTATTGAGCATCCCCACAAAATATGTGCTTGCAGCTGGGCCAAGCCTCGCTTGTCAGGAGAGATTTCCATTATCGTGGCATGGACTGTGCTGTGATTAGATTTGCACATGTGAATAAGATTCTTAAGTTACGGAAATTGCTTGATAAAGGTTTGTTAGCTATTGATTGTTGTGAAGCAAATGAAGTATCACATGCAGTAAGATGCTATTCCCTAAACATTACCCCAAATTGGTAATATGTCTGAAACCTCTCAATGTGCACCACTTATCACATAGCCGATACCAAACTAAGTTGTAGGGAAGAAAGGCTGGGTGGCATCAAGCTCTCAGCCTTCATGAATATCAAATAGCATGGCAAGGTATACTGGTTAGCCTTGGTCTGCCAGCAGCCTTTTCATGGGGGGACTTCCCTTCTCTCCATTTCTGTTGTGCAGCTATCAAATGAATGATCCTGCAATCAGCCTCTCTCCACAGGGCTAGCCCATTTTACTCTTATGACAAACCGTGTTGAAGAGCTGGGCTGTGCTCGTCCAAGAGAAAAGCAGAGACGAGATGAAGGAGAAAGAGAAATCGGATGGCATTATTTGACCAATCGGCCTGGCCTTACTTGAATGAAGCACGTGGCCTCTTTTATTTTACTTAAGCTAATTTGATTTGAGGCTATCACTTGCAATCAAAAGTAAATATTAACTAATAAATGTGGATTAAATTCTAATAATTATGAAGAAATAACACTTTCAACACTCTCATTTCCACTCTTTTCTTTCTTGTGATATGAAAAGGACTTAACCATAGAACACACGTGGTCCTGAGCATTCAAGGTATCAATTAGTCTTTAATACATGAAGTAATACCATTATCTCCCTTATGATCAAACACACGGAGATTTACTAAAGTGCACAATCTCATACAACTAGTCATTTTCAGAGCCGTGATTCCTTCTTGCGCTTTACCATTATGCAAATGTTTCTTTCTGAATGTTCTCGAAACCCTGGCCTCCTTCCAGAAGACCAGCACTCAGTGCTCAGGGGCAAGCATTTTCCAGCTCTTCTACAGCCATGCTTCACAAAGCCATTTCTATAGCCTCCACAGACCTGAAATGGCTTGAAAAGTGCTCTCAGAGTTAATCAGATCTGGGTCGAAATTCTAGCTTTGCTCTTTATTAACTGTTTTACTTGAACCCATGTCTCATTTTCCTTTTCTGAAAAAAAAAATGTTGCAAGAGTACAACCTACCTCAAATAGTGGCTGTTGGAGCTCTAAATGAGTCGATGTACATAAAGTAGAGTGCACATAATGGCTGGCACACAGCAAGTGCTCAATAAATGCCACTATCAGGACCAAGACCATTTGGCTAACTAGCAGAGCCCAGCTCTTCAACATGGCCTGCCACAGCTGCTTACATTTCAGTAATTTCTCTGGGCCAGCATACAGATGCTCCTCTCTGAAGTATCCTAGCCCATTTTTCTCATCTCAGTCAGTGATCACAAAAACACCTCAGCCACTATACTTGCTAGAAGAATGCTCCAGAAGCCTGCCCTCCACATTCCTCAGTGCCCATCCATGAATCTTCAGATTTGCTGAAATAATGAGTTTCCTGTGTGATTTCTCACCCAAGAAGAGCCCCTGTGATTCCTCCTTTCAGTGTTTGTTATCTGAGATTGTTTCCCTTTGGCCAATCACCTCACAGGATCTCACTTAAATAATGAGCAACTGACTTAGAAACACACTAGGAGAGGTTGCAGAAACCAAGCTTTTGCAGGGAATGGGATCTTAATAAGGTTTCCCAGCCATCACTTACCACCATTATAGAGTAGGTCAGATCTATCCCTTCAAGTGTAGATGATGGAAACTGGATTGGGAGATTTTTCTAAAGCCACTAAGGCTATAAAGTGCCCTTGTCTATGTTTTAAGTGCAGGACTCTTAGAAAGAATTAAATTACAAAGTAATTTACTCAGAATAAAATGATGCAGCCTTGACTGGATCTGTAATAGCCTGGTAGATGCACAAGGAAGGGAAATGAGGTGCCAGCCGTCACCTTCCAGAGCTATCTGTCATGCCTGCTGATGCCCACAGATCCCTTTCCACTGCCTCATGTGGGAGTGATTTATGGCTTGCAGAGTCTTTGCTCACTTAATTATTATTCAATGCATCTTTGCAAAGGCATTAAACAAGTGCTTTAAAAGCTTGGGGTTTTACCTGCTTGCAAAGCTGTAACCCGTCTAAGGCTGAGTTGTGCAAACCTTGTCCCTCTTACCCCCGGTGGCTTCTGGGATTGATTGCCACCTCATCAGTGGTGCTGCTGATTGAAGTTCGATAGTCATTATCTCGTCATGAAAATTGGGTATATTTTTCCCAATTCATGTCAATGCTTCTAGAGTTTAAAGAATCTAATTTGCACTAGGTCTGTGAGAAAACAAAGAGCCTGTGTTTCAGTAATATATTTATATTAAAATATTTTATTATACATTTATATAGTGTAATGGTATTATAATGATAACATATGTAAATGTATTGAAGACTAAAATATTTTATTATATTAAAATACAATGAACTTTTTAAAAAGAACTTCCTAAAACGTATATCTATTGATGTTTCTAAAAATAACAATTTTTTTTCATTTGCTCCTTTCTATGAATTTCCAAAATTAAGACCAATCTCAGTGACATGTTTAAGGCATTTATTTTATTTCCTCAGTACTTCCAGTGCTTTTAGTGCAGTCCAGCTCTGGACTTGGGTGCTATTGACATTTGTAATAAATTGTGTTAGTGTTCATTATGCTGACCTGAAGTATTTATGTTCAGAATAGATGCTGAAAGATTTATGGATGTGAGTTAATGAGTAAACACATGAACTAATGGTCAGCTGAATGCATAAACAAATGGATGCATAAACAAGTTAATGAAGCCAGTGCCATCTCTACAGCAGCCCACACTATGTGCCAGTTGCTGCATTAATAACTTAAGTGGATATGATTGCAATCATTTCACACATCAGCCTTATGAGGTGAGAGAATTTAATAATGTCTCAATTTATAAATGAAAGCCCCAGTTCATTTAAGTTACTCGCAAAATGTCACTTAGCTACAAAACGGGCTTTGCCCATGGATTTCCCTGACTCCAGAGGCCTTGTTTTCCACCACTTTGGTGTTTTTCCCTATGTTGAATCAGGACACACCCCCACATACCCACACACCCAAGAGCAAGTGACCATGTACCCCCAAGGCACTGGGAGCATAGCTCAAAGCAGCCAATGACAGAATCCATTTTTCTTATATTTCATTTAAAAATCCACATAATTTTTACCTATATTCCAAAATAAAAATGTAGTTTTTTACTATCAAAAGAATGTGGTTTTGCTGTTATTGTTATTGCCCTTTCACACCAAACAAGGTTGAGAAGCATGGGGTACACCTGACAGGTCCATTTTGATGGCTTTTCAAGGGACATGGTGGTGGCATTTCCTGGGGATAACTGACTCCAAGGAGTACCACACTCAAGGGCTCTGTATGTCTTAGATCCAGCCCCAAAGCCCTGAGATCTTGAGAACAACAAAATAGCACAACAAAAATGGGAGAGGAAGATAGCTAGGGTGAAGTGAGGGGCAAAAAAATGGGTTGCTTTTTGGTTTATTTACTTGCTTTGGTGTTGGTAAGAGGTAACTGTGGCTTAGCTGCCAGAGGTTCTCCTTCTCTCAATGCCTGATGGATTCTTCCCTATGGAGGGGCTCCATTTGTGTGATATTGTGAACTTTCTCCTTCTCAGAGGAGGAAAACTCTTTCTGATGAGGTCAAGAGAGGATGTGGACATGTCTGACCCTGCCTCTGCTTCTCCCTTTGCTCTCTACAACCTTGTGCCCAGCAAGCCTGGGTTCTGATGTGCTTGCCATGCTGTAATGTGTTACAGAATGCAAGAATACCTATAGTAGCCCAGCCCTCCTATGACCGGTGGATATATCTGTCTCATCCTTGGGTTCATTTGTCCCTGGACATTTGCCACTTTCTCTAAAATCAGCATTACTAAAATTAAGATAATAGTTTCACCTCCTGCCATCTGCCTTATTTCCCAATTGGTTCTAAACTCAGGCAAAGAAGGGGGGTACTCCAGCATTTTTATGCAGGGCCAGAAACTTTGAGGAAGAAAGAATGGGATTGGTGGATCAAAATAGCACATAGGGAAATGGGGTGAACTCGAGGCACATGGCTTTCTGTGGTTCTTGGAGTTCATTATGTAAAGCATAAACCAAAATAATGTAAAATAAATAATGTTTAGACTTTGCAATTGAAGAAACATATTGGATCATGGGGCTCAAATAGAACCTAAGTTCGCAATTAACCTTTACTCTTGAGACGTGGTGATGGGTTTAGAGGTCAGTATATCTATCATTTGGAATTCTCACCTTGGCAGATCACTGCAGCTGAATGGTGGCTCTATTCACAGGCATGTGGCTATCTTGAGAGAGTTCGGGGTGTATACATTAGGCCTAAAGCAAGAATCTTTCAAGTCTTACCTGCCTTGAGCAAATTCAACCACTTCAGCAGAGGCTCAGGCCACTAATGCAGTCTAGAAAAGGTGACTTTTGCAAAAAATAAGCCTGACTTATAAATATATACAAGCTTTTTCTTAAACTTTTCATAAGAGAGTATATCCAAGACAAAGATCTGTGTTAGAGAAAGGAGAAGACCACCCTAACCAGCGTATGAAACTATTACTATTTTATCTGGATCATTCAGAAGAAAACAGGGAAAGAACAGAGGAAAAACAAGCCTGAAAGGCATCTCCCACTACTACACAAGAGATGCAGTAGACAGAACAGCAGCAGGACTTGGGGAGCAAGGGCACCTTGGCTCTGAAGTTTGGGTTCAGAAATCAGCCAACAGCCACTTCTCAGCTGAATCGTATGTTGATGGTGAAGGGACTCTTCCCTGAGAGGTAGGTGTCATAGGACTATCCTATATCCTAGCCAGAGAAACCCAGGACTGAAGATGCCCAGTGGTGTGGGCTAAATCGTGTTCCTCCACAAATTCACAGGTAGAAGTCCCAATCTCCAGTACTGATGCATGTAACCTTACTTGGAGATAGGCTCTTGACATGAGTAATCAAATTAATCAATGAGGTCGTTAGGATGGGTCCTAATCCAATATGACTGTTGGATTTACAAAAGGAGAAATTTGAAGATAGGCATGAATACAGTGAGAATGCCATGTGAACTTGAAGACAGCCACCTATAAGCCAAGGAAAGAGACCTGGAACAGATCCCTTCCTCACAGCCTTCAGGGGACACCAATCCTGCCAACACTTTGATTTTAGACTTTAGCTTCCAGAAACATCAGACTAATTGATAAATTTCTGTTGTTGAAGCACCCAGTTTGTAGTACATCGTTATAGCAATCCTATAAAAAACAGCCCACCCCCACAAGCTTCTATGAAGAGTAGACCACTGAGACAAGTCTGTACTTCATCCAGTCTTCAAGAGCTGAGAAAGAAAAATTAAAAGATTTTTGGATTTTAAAAAATTGAAATTAAAAATTGTTTTTGGAACTTCAACAATCGCAAATTTCTGAATTTCTAAGTTTTATAAGAAAGTAGCAAAGATTCCAATGCTGCCTTGTGAATATACCTGTGTAAAGAGATTCCCACAAATAAGTGTAGAGAACCAAGGTTTACCTCCGGTTGAGAAAGTTCTACCAATTGAGTTTAAGCTCCCAGGTCATGGAGCTGGCTGGTTGCTAGATTAGACTAACAGCCATTGTAGAGGTGCTAAAAACCAAGGATTTCTCCTCATTTTGGATGTTAATCGTTGTTATTATCATTATTTTTACTTTATACCCAAGGTGACTTAAGGTTTTCATAGGACAATAATAATATCAGAGGGCTTATATTCAAGTTGGAAACATTTAATTTTATCATTTTTTCACACTGGAATATGCTTATAACACAAGCTCTTTGACAATCTCTGATAGGCTAATTTGCAGGTTTGTGGACATAATTTGGGATCAGAAATATAACAGGGAGAAAAAGTTAGCCATGGGATTTTATTAAATTAATACCCTGTTCTGACTCATCTCAAACCCTTCTGATAGGAGGAGTCTTTCCCACCCTCCAGAGGAAGTAAGAGAGTAACCAAGAGCATGGGTGGGTGTTGGGAAATAGGCTCATGGACCCGTCTCACTTTTCAAACTACACAGCACGAGGAATTAGCCAGCCTGTCCAGATTACTCAGAAGGCACTATTTCAAAAGCGTTGAAATTCCATTAGAAGAGACTGTCTTAAAGGGACGCTATTATTGGGAGACAATTAGATTAGACATGCTTCTCTAATCTTCTCCACAAAACAATGGTAACACCCTTCACAAGAAGCCAAATTGACTCTGTCACCTTCCTGCGTGTGCAGCAGCTGTTTAAATTCACAGGCAGTTTTTAAAGGAGAGCTATATGATACTCCGAATTGCCTGGGATCAATCAAAGGGGAGATGAACCACATCTCTGGAGTGACTGTGCCCAAATTGAAGCACACCTCGAGCAGCATATGAGACATCATTTAATGCCAAACCAAGTGTCCTCGCCACTCCCTGACACCATTTTCTCCTGCTTACAAGTGTTCCTCTCAGTCAGCCTGGGCTCCACATGCTGACAAGAGAAGTTCTGTTTGCACCAGCAGACAAAGAGGAGCATGGCTGTCCACTTGAAGCAAAAGGTGACTTTGAACTGTTCCTAGATCCAAATTTGGCATTTCCTGCTCAGCTGAGCTGTCCTGGGACCAGTATAGAATGCGCATGAAAAGCAGCCTGTCCCTGCACCAGCCCACCCTCCATGGAAATAACCAAAGCTGAATCCACATGTATTTCACTAAGACTGCTCCCAGTGCAGGTCAGCACAGACTCTGCATCTCAGAAACACCCTCCATGTGGATGATTTAGTGATTGAACAGTTGGTGAGATTGAACACGCTTACAAAGAAAGATGGAGGGATTAATAAAAGCCATCAGCTTCCAGTGTGGCCGATCCAATCGACTTCCCTTAGCAGAGTGAGAGCAAACATATATGGGAAGGAAAGTGGCAAAAAAAAAAAAATTAAAAATGAGTCAGTGGAAACTTGCAACCATGTGTAATTCAACCATAACGATATAAGCAGAAAACAAATGGGACATATCTGCCAGAAATCTCGATGGTCATGCCAAGCTGATTCTGCAGCTATGGTCCAGAGCTAGTCTAATTACCCAAAAAGAAATAAAATAATGATTTCAGTATCTCTGAATTCTGATCTTAATTCTCTTCCAATCACTTTAACCATCTCACAGGGAAAATGGTAATAAAAAAATAAAAGATCCAACAAATGCCCTTTTCAGCCTTGATAAGAAAGATTGTGAAGCACTCTACCTGAAAACTTGTGTGTTTTTTAACTCAAAAAATTTAACTTTAAAAAATAAAAAAAGAGGTAATTAAAGTAATGGGTAAATTAATTACCCATTTTAAATATTCCACAATTAATATTTGCATAAACTTCCACATTTGCATATACTTAGAAATCTAGCATATATGATAGTAGTAGGATAATTTACATTATGATTTGCATTTTTGTATTTTACTTAACATTATATTATCAGCGTTTTTTATTTATTTTTTTAAAATATATTTTTATTGATTTCTTTACAGAGAGGAAGAGAGAGGGACAGAGAGTTAGAAACATCAATGAGAGAGAAACATCGATCAACTGCCTCCTGCACACTCCCAACTGGGGATGTGCCCGCAACCAAGGTGCATGTCCTTGACTGGAATCGAACCCAGGGCCCTCGGGTCCAAAAGCTGATGCTTTATCCACTGAGCCAAACCAGTCAGGGCATATTATTAGCATTTTTTAATGTTGTCTTCCAGGACATCTTTTCCAATGTCAACATAGCATTCCTCTACTAGATAGGATTTAATTCCCTTCTTATCTTATAAAGTAGTTCCTTTTTCTTCCTCTGTTGTTTTCTCATTAATATTAATACTACTGATAAATTTAATATAGCAAATACATAACTACTTAGTACATGAAATGCCCTGTTCTAATCACTTTACATGTATTCACTCATTTAAATTGAAGGGAGGGGAAGTGTGAAATGGGTGTTTTTTAATCCCAATTTATAGATGAAGGAACTGAGGCACAGAATTCTCCCATTTTCACATTTAATCTTTCATTCTCTGTTATAAATCTGTCTCTGGTAACCAGCATGTAATTGCTATACTTTGATCTGAGAGCCTTTGATTTTTAATTGGGAAATTAACCAGTTTACTTTTGTTATTATAATCAATTTACTCTAAGTTTCTATTTTTTGTTTTAATTGCCCATTGATATCTCCTTTTTCTATGCTTTAGTATATAATCTTTTTGTTTTGGATTTGATTGCTGAATGCTTTCAGTGTTTTTGAAGGCCTAGATGCAAGTAATAATTCTGTTATCTTGAAGTTTTTCAGAAGCACTCCTTGACTTACATTTATCTAAATATCAAAGACAAAATTAAAACATTCACTTTGGGTCCTTTTTATATAAGAGGAATAGCTTAGAACTCTTTGACTTTTCTTCATCTGTTAATCTATTTGAAGTTTTACATCAAGAATATTGTATTTATTCTGTGATGTAGAACCAGAATGTGCCATGAGATGAAGTTTTCAATAGTTTTTCTTTCTAACGAGTTATCTACTTAGCCTGTTTCTACTCTCTTCAGACTTCCATCCCTATCACATCTCCATCCATTCTTGCAGATAAACTCATCTCCCATTTCATGGAGAAAGGAGAAATTATCAGATAGGAATGCTCACTCTTTCCTTGACTACATCAGTCTTTTTATCTTCTTATGGTTCCTTTTATTTCTACACTCATAATAAAGTTGTGTTTTGTTTACATTTATTTCTGAAAAAATAAATGTAAAAAGCAAATCCTATCTAATAAGAGTAATATGCAAGTTAGATGTCACTCTGTGACAAAGATGGCTGTCCCCATGGCCACAAGATGGAGGCACCCATACCACATTCTATCTAATAAAAGAGTAATATGCAAATTAGGTGTCATTCTGTCACAAAGATGGCCTCCCCCATGGACACAAGATGGTCATCCCCATGGCCACAAGATGGCCTCCCCCCATAGCCACAAGATGGAGGTGCCCATACCACATTCTATCTAATAAAAGAGTAATATGCAAATTAGGTGTCACTCTGTCACAAAGATGGCTGCTCCCATGGCCACAAGATGGAGGTGCCCATACCACATTCTATCTAATAAAAGAGTAATATGCAAATTAGGTGTCACTCTGTCACAAAGATGGCTGCTCCCATGGCCACAATATGGAGGCGCCCATACCACATTCTATTTAATAAAAGAGTAATATGCAAATTAGGTGTCACTCTGTCACAAAGATGGCCTCCCCCATAGCCACAAGATGGAGGCGCCCATACCACATTCTATCTAATAAAAGAGTAATATGCAAATTAGGCATCACTCTGTGACAAAAATGGTCATCCCCATGACCACAAGATGGTGGCGCCCACTCTAGCTCAGCCCTGCCACTGAAGTGGTCAGGCCTGTTAGCCAGGCAGGTGGCGGGAGAGACGGGGGGGCCCGAGGAGCAGAACAGGTGATCAGAGGGGGTGGGGTTCCACTTCCCAGGTCAGAGGCCTTC
Organism: Murina feae; assembly: GCA_004026665.1. Lineage (NCBI taxonomy): Eukaryota > Metazoa > Chordata > Mammalia > Chiroptera > Vespertilionidae > Murina > Murina feae. The sequence continues at coordinate 2,875 of PVJC01006649.1, read as the reverse complement.
ACCAGAGGCCTCAGGCATGGGCAAGGGCAGAGCTGGTGATCAGAGGGATGTGAGGGTTCCCTAGCCAGGCATAAGTCCTGGGCAGGGGCAAGGCTGGAGATAGCAGGGGTCTGAGCACTAGTGGAGCTGGCAAAGCAGGGGTCTGGGGATCCCCTTCCTAGGCCTGCAGCCTTGGCCAGAGGCTGCCAGTGGGGCAAGGGCAGACCCGGCGATGGCAGAGGCCTGCACTCTGTGAAGCTGGCGATCGGAGGGGCTTGGGTGTCCCCTGCCCAGGCCTGCAGCCTCAGCCAGAGGGTACACGCCTGGGCAGGGATGGAGCTGGGATTGGAGGGCCAGGGGTGGAGCCAGTGATCAGAGTGAACTACAGAGGAAACACCTTTTCTTACTGCTCATTGGCTAAGCTCCCTTTATGCCACTGGTAATATTCTTAGTAACCTGGGTAATAAGTATCCCTAAAGGTGATCTAGGCTTTTTCCACCACACTTCTGGAGAAAAAAAAAATGAAGGTCCACTGCTGGAGGGCTAAGAAATGTCATATCCTGCCCTAGCCAGTTTGGCTCAGTCCATAATTCCTCAACCTGCTGACTGCAGGGTCTGGGTTCAATTCTGACCAAGGGCATGTACCTAGGTTGCAGGCTCCTCCCTGGCCAGGGCCCAGGTCAGGGCTCATGCAGGAGGCAACCAATCAAAGTGGTCCTCTCACTTAGATGTTTCTCTCTGTTTTTCCCTTCTCTTCCACATTCTCTAAAAATCAATGGAAACATATCCTCAGGTGAGGATAAAAAGAAAGAAAGAAATGTCATATCCTATGAAAGACATCTTGAAAATGACTAAAGAAAGTTGCCATTTCTTCATGGTGAAGGGACTGGAGTCCGTGTTGATGAAAACACCTTGGTGGCTGTGGTGACTGGCAGTGGCTGCAGCAATGGGGTGATGGGGCTGGTGGCTTCCCCTGATTAGTCTGATCACCTTCCACACAGGGAGACCAGACTGCGGCTTAGGCCTGCACCCCAAGGGGAGCAGACAGCAGGCCTAAGCCATTAGTAGGACACCCCCTGAGGGCTCCCAATATGTGAGAGGGGACAGGCTGGGCTGAGGAACCCCCTCCACCAGTGCACAAATTTTGTGCACTGGGCCCCTAGTATATATATATATATGTATCACATAAAATAAAACAACAAATTTGACACCCATTCCCAAATAAAGTAACTTTAGTGAGTTTGGCACTTCTCATTTGCATTTATAAAATCTCATCATCTTTAAAATAAATTCTTCCTCTCAAATGTGTATATTATTTGGATATTAATAGCCTTAGGAAATTTCTTTTATTTTTATATTTTGCTATGATTATGCTATTGTGGATAAGTTTGCCTTAAAAGTCCTTATCTTTTTAGATATACATATTGAAATATTTATTCATAAAATTAAATAGCCTTGGATTCGTTTCTAAATAATCCAGTGCTGGGGAGGGAGCAGGTGCTGGGAAAAGTGGGTTGGAATAGGGAAGAAAAAATTGAACTTATGTTGATAATTTTTGAAGCCAAGTGATGGGTATACAGAAATTCATTATCCTATTTCTCCTTCTTTTGTATATATTTGAAATTTACCATAATGAAAAGTTAAATAATCACATTAACAACATTTTAAACTATCAAACTCCAATGATTATATAAACACATAGGAAACTGATTTTAACAATCACTGCCAGTCCTTTCCTATCACAACTCTGATTTTGTATTTCTAATCATTTGGAGAACAAGTTCAGATCTTGGAAAATCTTCAGGAATTACTATGGGTAGTATTCCTTCAAAAAGGCTGAATGTGAGTTATTTATGAAAGCTAAGTATGAATAGGTGTCAGATGTTCTCATTATTTGACCTGGATATTTTGGAACCCAGGAAATTTTTACACTGGCATCTGGCTTACTTATTCAAAGTGCTGGTGACTCGATGTAAATCTCCTTTGACTTAGAAATAACAGGGACTTGCTCTGAGGATTGCTTTGAACAGTGGCACACACTCAGGATTCCTAGGTCAAGTCTTGTGAGTCACAAAAGCATAAGCACTGACCTCGAGTAGATGCGAGAGTTATGCATATGCTCTGCTTGCTGTACTAAAACAAGTTGATACATTTTCCTGTGATATTATTAAGACTTTCTTCTGCTGGCTCACAAACCCTACATCTTTAGTTAACTGGACCAATACTGAGAGTGGGACAATTTCTGAAAAACGGCATTGCCAAACTACATCTCATTTCTATAAAATCTTTGAAGTTGTAGGGCTTTAATTTTTCCTCAATGTCCTAATTAGTTTGAATTTTATAATGAAATGTAGAAAAGTTAGAGGTGTGTGTGTTGGTGGTGGTGACATAAATTTAATAGGAAAATTTGTGTTGCATCCTACTGCATTCACATATCCATTACTCCATTCTTTGATTTAGAAAGGTTGAGTGTTTAGCTCATGCTAGGCAACATGCTTCATACCTGCCTTCACGGAATTTTCACCTCAGTGTTAGGGGTTCCTTTGGGGGAGGGTAAAGGGCCTAAAAGGTCAGGAAGAAAGTAGGACCCAATGCTCACATGTCTGTTGTCAGGAACCCAAGATCTTTCCTCACCATGACTTTCTGCTTAGGTATGACAAATGACTTAGACCAATGGTTTTTAATAGGGATTTCTTAGACTATTTATGGATCTTATGAGGGTCTATGGAGCCAGTTAGTGATTTGAGTATTCTTCCTGCGAAACAACCTATCCATTGATTTCATCAAAGTCTCAAAATAACTTGTGATATTAAAAGGTTTGGGATCCACTGCCTTGCCAGTCTATGTTCATAATCTAAACTAATAAAAGCGAAATATTAAAATTAACCATTTCTCC